>PVJA010004832.1:19610-83147 GCA_004027025.1 Myocastor coypus | reverse complement strand
GTTATACAGGTCTTGCTTCGACTTGCCCTTGACTACCCAGTAACAACAAAAAAAAAAGTCCTTAATTACAATGCATGGAACGCAGAGCTAGATTGGTGAGATGAGCTTTAGGAGGCTTAGATTCAATAGCCTCCAACATCACAAGCTTCACTGGTGGCCCACTGCAATTGCAAAACCTTTGACTGTGTGTGTATCTCCTTCCTCTTAGTCCAAAGAGAAGTATATTCTTGCCTTTTTTTTTCTTTTTCTTTTTTTCTTTCTTTTTTCTATACAACATCAATAGGGAGGCGGGTCATGCCCACACACTGCACTCTATAGAATGATTGTGAGGACAATATGCAATATGTCAACTCTCAAAGAAAAGAAGGGGGGAAAAAAAAAAGTAATGTTGATTTAGAAAGGTTAATGTTTAATTGTTTGATCAATCTTATATACCTATATGTATTAATCTAAACTGATCTGATGATGAAAATATGTAATATAACCATTGTTAAATTTAAACAATAAAAACATTGGAAAAAAAAAAGAAAAGAAAAAAAGGAAAGTTAAGGTTCAGCATAAGACATGTGCAGGAAACAATTGAGCCTGTAGCACTGATATAAATATATTTATTATACATAATTCTATGTTTAGGGCCAGCCAGATAGCTCAGCAGGTTAAAGCACCTGCTTAGGCAGACACAGGGACTGGGGCTCTATCTGCAGTGTGCCGTACTGGCCCCACCTCTTGGTTGCCCTGAGGTGGAGATTCAGGCTCGGCTTGGTGCGCACCTGCAGTCCCACTGCTTGGGAAGGTGAAAACAGGAGGATCACACAACGAGTCCGACCTGTGTACTGACCGCCTGTAGACCCAGTACTAAATATATAGATATGTATATTTAAAAATCATAAGTTTGTATGCTTTAAACATAATTTATATATTTAAAACATATATATATATGTATATATATATATATATATATATATATATATATATATACTCTGTTATGAATTTGGTGAACCATTCTTAATATTTACTTATTGATTTATTTATTGTGGTACTAGGTATTGAACTCAGGACCTTGCACTTGCCGGGCAAGTGCTTATTCTACTGAGCTATCTCCTCCGCTATTCTGAATTTTTTTTTTTTTTTTTTTTTTTTTGTCTTTTTGAAACAGGGTCTTGCTGTACAGTTCAGCCTGGCCTTGAGCTCAGTTTTGTAGCCCAGGCTGGTCTCGAACTCTCACTGATCCTCCTGACTCAGCCTCCCGAGTGCTGGGATTACAGGCGTATGCCACCACGCCTGACTGCTATTCTGAATTTTAAAATTACATACATTAACATCTAGTGTTTCATAAAGGACAATGAGACAATTTTTAATATCAATATTATATATCTTACTCTTTGTTCATTTTAGAATAAGTTTTTACCAGAAAAGCTAAAACTCTCATACTCATGGCATGTGTTTCCTCTTGGAGAATGTATAAGCCTTTGTTCTCCTTTAGAAAATGGAAATAAAATTCTTACTTCCTAGAATAATTACTCAAAAGACATAAATTATAAATGTTTCTTGAAGCAGTGTGTATGCCAAACACGGTAACGATTTTATTCTATTTATACTGCAGATTAAATTAAAAACTAGTTTAAATTTGAATCACATGAATTCAAACTGTATAGACCATGTATCTTTTTCAAACAAAAGGATAAAGAGATTAAAGCTCTTTAAAAATGTAATAATTCTAAACAGCTTGATACATGCATACATGAAAGATCCATTGCTCTATCTGTGCACTGCAAACTTTCAAAAAGCAGAATTAGTTTATTATTGACAGTTTTCTGCATGTTCTACGGAAGGCCTGAATTCCTGGGCCCCTCTGCGTGAGTGCGAGAGTAGCTTCTGGAGGAGGCACTAGTATCTGGCATTCTCATCCTCGAGAGGCAGGATGGCCGGCAGGAGCAGTGTCTGCAGTGGGAATAGGAGAGGTGTGTAGCTGGGGGACCCCAGCGGTGAGGTCGGGGCTGCTTCGTTCCAGGCAGGGTCTCGCAGCCATGCCACTGCGTGTAATGGCTGCAGTGCTACAATAGTCTCATAGCTCAACTTAGACTTATGCTTGAAGTGGACAATCGACAAAAGGAACATGAGGACCATGAGACTCTTACTCTAGGGCACCCATTCATCCCAAGTGTGCCCCTGCTATTCTGCTTACCACAGGTTTTAACAAGGGTACTGGAGTCCCAGTAAGGAGGCATCAATCCAAAGAATCCTCCCGGAGATTAGATAACTTGGTTACATGTGGCTGACACGAATACCTATCCTCACTCTTTTCACCTGAGTTTATCTACATAGGCTTTTACATGTTGAAAACAATTAAATCCTGACAAATATGCTGAGACCAGCTGGAAGCTGTGAGGCAGAAGCCTAGGCATTTTGATTCTTGCCTCCGTACTCTTTGCACTAAAGTAATTGATCTTTGGTTGGAAAGTATAGTGTTGTTGACAGCAACGAGTAGTATTAGAAGTTCTATTTATCTTTATTTCCTGCAACCCAAATCATGTGGTCATAAGGTATCTAACCTGAGCAATCCAACAAGATAAAGGGAGACTTCCAATGATGGACACGACAGCACTTCACCCTAGGCTCACATGTTCTGAGCTTTACAAGATGGGTATAAGATTCTGTGCTGCTCAACTTTGGCACACCTCAGTGAGAGTCACAGACTCTTTACCAAATGCATTACTTTAAAATAAAGACACAAAACAACTGAATAGCAGCTCTCCTGGCTTCACAGTAATCACTAAAATCCAAGACCAAGAGGCTGATACAGCGGTATCTGAGATTTTTCAGTGCTAATCTCAGATCCTCTACTTTTATAAAGGCATCCTTAGCATATCTGAAATTAACATTAGTGGTTATTAATAAGTGCATACCAGGGCTTAGGAAATGTACTCTACCCTGTGTGAGGGCTTAGGAGGTTCATGGTAACACATACAAAGCCAGCACACACTATAGAAATATACATGTCAAAAAGGAATTTGGAGAAGTCATTTTTTTTTCTTGGAAATTGTTGATAGTCAAATCTGTGAATAACAGATGTGAACCATTTTGTAACCAAATTGCCAATAGTAAATGTAAACATAATGAAAATACATAGCATAGTGTTGGAATTTTCTGAATTGCTTTAAATTTCCATTTTGTAAAACTCCTCATGTATACGTAGAAGACATTTTTAAAAATAAACTTTTGGAGTCTTGGGAAACAGCTCAGTGGTAGCATCACCTGCCTGGCAAGAAAATGGTCTCAAGTTTGATTCCCATTATCAATGAAATAAGATAAACTTCTGCCTTAATGAAGTAAAAAGCAAGGGTACAAACTATAAAGCAAATCCACAAGTTAAAGTTTGTTTAGTAGTTCAGCAGGAGTATTGTAGAGATAAATGCTAATTAAAACTAATACTAATTAAAGCAAGAGAAGTATAGGTGATTTTGGTTAATAAATATGGGCATACCCAAGAAATAATGAAAAATAAAGAATTGGAATCACTTACTTTATCCATAGGAAGAAAAGGAGTAAATGACTTTTTGGTGACACATAAATTAATTCAACGCACACATCTGTCAAAAAAACTTAAATCTTTTTTGTTACCACATACTTTTAGTTTGAAATTTAAAGCTTACTAAATATATAAGTAAACTAAATTCTATAGACAAATCTCTACCAATGTTTAATACAATATGAAGTTTGCTAAAAATGTTTTGGAAGTAAAAACTGTTTACATGTAAATGCCTCCCCTTTGGTCATGGTGGTAACCTTCCAAAATCCATGTCATTCCTTATTGTTAGTTGCTAAGTAAAAAAAATCACATTCTTTTGATTTTTTTTTTAGCAAGTGTCTATTCAAAGGATAGGTATGCAATCCAGTAGGTATGTTATACAGTTCTATCCAAGAAGGAAGATAACAAAATATGTTTGGTACTAGGGCAGATTTTCTTATTCCTAATAGAAGACACACAAATATATGGTCTCTCGATTAATAGGGCATCAATTGTTTTTGTCTGTTAATCTTTAACAATGGCAGATCATAGGCAAAGATCAGATTAAATAACCATGGGAAGAACTGAGATGATGATTAGTAAAGTGAAGAAAGATGAACTAGTCATGCTTTTGTGGATACTACTGAATTGCTAATCTGGAAATTTATTCTATCTTTGGGATCTTTACCAGAGAAAATAAATTTCCCTGGCATTTGGGCTATTTTAAAGTGACATTTCCTCATTAGTACATCCTAGTGTTATTAGCCAGATTAATAGAACATAAGAATTCTAGAATTGGATTATTTGAAAGAGTTCAGTCCCTTGATTGCTGAGAAATTCCATGACTTGCAAGCTGGATATGTGGGAAAGCCGGTGGTTTAAATTTCAGTAGGAATCCAAAGTCAGGACCCTGAAGCACACAGAGACAGCCCTGTCCACGGGCAGGGGAAGCCCAGGAGGCTCACACCTTCATGTTCATGAGAACAAATCTGCCTCCTGACTAACTTGGGCCTCAGCAGATGGAAAACAGCCTCCCATGCTGATCCTCCACTTTCCTAGGTGACCAATGTGAACATTGATTTTTTTCTTGAACCTCAGGCACATCAGCTACACCAGTGGCTCAACAGATAGGCAGGAATCTTAGCGATGCCTGACCGGTTCATGCATCAAATTAATCATCACAACTTTAGAGCACTGTGGTGTACATACACACTTCAAATGTAAGGCTAATTATTCCCTCATAGAAAAAAATTGGAGAAATAAAAAAATCGTAAAAAGTGTTGAACTTTATCACTGCTATGATTCAAAAGGATGTGGTAGCACATTTCTTTCTTGCTGCCAGCCCTTTGAGGCAGTCAGTCATTTGTGGAGGAGGCCCTTTCTCTTCTCCTTGGATAACCTCTGTTATCTCATCTGTCAGGAGGTTTGGGTTTTGGGATGGGGGAGGGTGGTTTCATTGCCTGTTTTTAAATCCTTTTATTGACTCTAGCAATCTCCACACTTCAGACTATTTCCATACCTTTCAATAGGTCCCTGCTCCTCCTATCTGGTGCTGTCCTTGCAGATCAATCAGCTTTGTGCAAGAGAACAAAGCTTTCCTCACGTCTAGATAATCAGCAGTATGTAGTCTATGTTAATACTTCATTAATGTGGAAAAAATTCACAAGTACATTCAACTGAGCGCCCCTTGATTATATTGTAGTAGTTAAATTTAAAAGTATGTTTCCTCATCATGAAAATAGTACCTCTTTAATTTAATCAGTCTTTAGGAACTGATGACCTCTCTGAAGAAGGGGGGAGAGTCTCCCACAAGGGTGTGTATTTCCAGGAGATCTCAGGGCACTCTGTGAAATAGATCACACCATTCTACTATTTGCCTTTTCAATTTCCTCACAGTACATAATAAAGGTGGTATTGTTTGAGAAGATGTAAGACATGAGAAACTATTTTAAAAGGCTTTGTTCTTCTAGCATAATTCCACTGTAACTTTGTATATGCCCAAGCTGTCACACAAGATTTTAGAAAATGGAGACTATTAGAGGCTTTGTTCATATCATACTGGAAATGAATATGACTTTTATTTTAGTCAATAGCTTTTATTCATCTGGAGTTGAGATCATCAAGACCAGCCCATTCTACACTTTAATGTGTTCAGTGCCTGCAGGCTTTGCATCTGAGGATTGAGGATAAAAATATTTCAAAAAATGTTGTCTGTTATTTATGTATAGAGACTTCTTGCACTGTTTGCTAAACAACAGTGCATTAGACCTGTTTACAAAGCACTTATTTTGTATTCAGTTAGTGTATTCCAGAAAATGCATATAGGTTATAAAAATATATTACTACCATGATAATAAATCTCTCCAGCATATACAAATTTTGATGTTAGCTTTTGGGGTGGTAGTCCTGGACTGCGTCTCAGTGGCCTTATGAAACAAGTTTCTCCTATCTGTTTTCCAGTCTGTCTATCATCTCTTCTCAGTGTAGCTATCTATATTCTACCTTGTAATAAAGCTATTTCAAGATGGAGAGTCTATTTTTTTTCTCAGAATACAAATGGTTAGTGGACACATGGGAGGTATTCAGTATCTCAGGCTATTAGAGAAATGCAAATCAAAATAAGAGTATGATACCTCCATACTCCAGAAGGAATGGTCTTTCTCAAATGCTCCAAGAACAAGGACTGACAAAATTGTGTTGAGAAAGGTCTTCCTTTTACTTTGTTGGTGGCAATGGAAACTATTGAAGTCATTGTACAAATTGATGCAGAAATTTTTAACAAAATGGAGATTCTGTTTAATCCAACTATGTGTCTTCTGAGTACTTTTCTAAATGATCTAAAAATGTAATATTATATTATACAGGCCAGCCAGATAGCTCAGTGAACTAAAGCACCTGCAAGCAGGTGCAGGGGCTGGGGTTCTATACCTGGGCCTAAGGTGCTGGCCTCGCCCCAAGGACACACTGAGATGGCAACTGAGACTGGGTGTGGTGGCTTGCACCTGTTATTCCAGCTCTTGGGAGGCTGTAGATTAGACTCTCTATGAGTCTGATCTAGTTGTGAGACCCTGAACACCCTGTAGACCCTTTCCTAAAAATACGGAAAAAATTACAATATAAATGCATGCTCATTTTTAACAGCCTGATTCTGAATAGCTAAATTATTTTTAAAAATTTTTTTTTAAATTTATTGGTTTGTTTATTTGTTTCTTTCTTTATTTATTTGGTACAAGGTCTTGTTACACACCTTGGACTCGCAGAGGTACACCTGTCTGAGCCTCCCCAACGCTAGGATTGCAGGCATGCACTACCAGACCAGGTTTTGGTGGCCAGCACGATCCACCCAGGGTTCCAGGGCTGTTACAGCATGTGCTACTGAGGACTGAACTTGAGTCCTTGTTCTTGCCAGGCAGGTGCTTAGACTACTGAGCTCTCTCCTCAACCCTAAGTCGCTAAATCATAAAACTAGCCTGTTTTCACCAATAGATGAGTGGATAATAAAAATATGGCCTATAACACAAAATATTACTATTCATTCATTAATAAGGCTAAGTCTGTATCATTTGTAATAAAACAGAAATACTTTGAGACCACAATGTTAAATAAATTAAATCAAAAACAAAAACTTAAATGTTGTATGTTTCTGTTACATGAGAAACCCAAAGTATAAACACTTTAGAAAGAAAAATGAAAGGCTGATGATATAGAGTAGAAAGACAGACTTTATAAAGATGGAGGGGGATCTGAAGATGGGGCAGGGAAGGGAGGAGAGAGGAAGGAGAAGCAGAACTGACCACGGTGACGGAAGTGTATGCAGCAGTTCTCCATGATGAATGCACCATGTGTTGCAAACGTAATGATAAAACAAGGAATCATTAAAAAGATATTCAGTTATAAGATACAGCAAATTTGTATTATTCAAAACATTCTAGAGAAGATATATTTTTAAATTTCCTTCCTTTTAAAGCTTTATAGGCTTGATTACATCCTCTCCAAATTCCTGTGTTGTCAGCTGCACTTCATTTAGCTAGACAAGGCCTCTCTCAGTGAGGCCACACTGGGAAGAAGGCCACAATCTGATTCGACTTTTGTCCTCTCTGGAAGAGAAGGAAGCACCAGGGCTGTACACACTTGGAGCACACCATGGTGCCGGTGAGGACAAGACAAATGGAGAGGGTGGATTTGCCCACCATGAGAGCACGTCCCAAAGAGCTAGGCCAGCAGGCTCCTCTATCGTGGATGTCCTGGGCTCTGAATGTGAGAGAAAGCTATTTCTGTTTCTTATGGCCATCTGTTGAATCCCTTTGGTTAGTGGTAGCCACATTTGAAAAGGCCTTTAAAAAGCCACTGTTCAGGCTGGAAATATAGCTGGCAGTCTAAGGGCCTGCCTGGTAACCACAGGGCCCAGATTCAACCCATAGTGCTGCATGTAGTACCAGCCTGGAACCCTGGGCACGTCGTGCAGGCCACTGAAACAGGGAGTGGTGATGCATGCATGCTTATAATCCCAGTGCTGAGGAGGCTGAGACCGCAGGATCATTACACGCCTGAGAGAGACTGAGAGCCACACAGAAAGAAAGATTTTTTAAAAATCTAAGGTTCATTTCATCAACCAACAAGAGTTCTGGTGTATTGCTTTGAGAGCAGTTTCTGTGATTGTGTGTGTGTGTGTGTGTGTGTGTGTGTGTGTGTGTGAGTGCATGCATACCTATGCCCATGAGTTTATACATATTGATACATTAGATGAAATTAAGTCTATTAGGTGTACTTTATAAGGTGCATAAATTTCAAAACGTGTAGGTGGCAAATCCCTGGGAATGAATATATTGTTTTTTGCATAAAACAAAATATTTTTAGGTATTACGATATTTAAAACTACAATTTGTATTTTCTGAACTTTTCAGAGTATTGCTGCCTTTTTCAAAGGACTACTTTCTCACTTCTAAACAAATATGTCTGTCCTTTTATTTTGTTGAAAATAACTGCACTAGGGCTGGCCAAAGAGCTCAGTGTATTAACATGCCTGCAAGCAGGTGCTGGGTCCAGGGTTCAATCCCTGAGCCTGCCATGCTGACCCCGCGCAACGATCAGGGCTCACTGAGACCCAAACTGAGATTGGGCATGGTGGCGCGCACCTGTAATCCCAGCTCTTGGGAGGCTGTAAACAGGCAGATCGCTACGAGTCTAATTTAGTAGTGAGACCCTGAACACCCTGTAGACCCTTCACTAAAATACAAAAAAGAAAAAGAATATAAGTGTACTTCAGTTTGTTCCTCTGCTCAAACAGGTAGAGGTGCTCTCAGAACGGGGGCTGATGTCTCGTGCAGAATACATTCTGCACAACTTTGCCATGCAGTAGGCATTTGCTTTGATTTTATTCTCTAGAATAAATGAAGTAAAATTCATCTGGAACTATATTGTCTTATCGCTTATTCATTTCCTATCCAAAGGAGAAAATGGTTTTATTCCAGTCTCCTTTTATGTCTGGTGTGTGTTCAGTGACATTTTGCTTCAGTTGACAAGCAGTAATGACATTTGAGATCATAGAGATTAAGGAGCAATTTATAGAGATTAAGGAGCCCAAGAACTATTCTAAATGCCTTGTAGGTTTTTTTTTTTTTTAATTTAAATGCACCCTCAAACATAGAAGCCCGCTGTATTTGTTATATAATTATATAATTATTATCCTGAAATCACAGGAAGCCCAGTATCAAAGCATTGCCATTGGTGGCAACCCAAGAGAAAAAAATGATGCAACTAGTTAGGGTTGAGTCCTGGAAATTACCGTGGGTTTTAGAAATTGTACGATAATATGTCCTTAAAAATCAAAACCCATCTGGTTTCAAAGATAATAGTGTACGTTTTTAACATGCAAAACACTGCTTAATAAAATGTCAAAGTTTTCATTTTGAGTTAGAACAGCCCCGCTTGAAACTCGCAGCAGAAGGTGTGAGCATGAGTCACGCTTTGTCAGCTTGGAGGTCCAGGTGGCTAGTGAAGCGCAGGCCCACTTCATCTGCGCAGGGCTGTCTGTAGCCAGCACCTTTAGCGGGAAAGCTCCACCCCAGGTGCAGGTGGCAGCAACCACTAGGAGGAAATAAGAAATGGGAAGGAAAAGGGAGCATGCTGGTTTCTACAGCACCAGTCCTCCCGAGCAGGGCGCTCCTCTGCTTTTGCACATCCCTGTGCTGCATCCAGCTTCTTCAGCTCTTTGGTGCAGGCTCGCACCTGCCACCTGCGGGGAGCTTCGGAGCTGTCCCGCAGCCTGGTGCTGCAACGCCATCCCTCTTGCTTTGTGGGCCCACTTTCGTGGCTGACCAGTTTCTGGATTCTCCTGCTCCACAGCCTGCAGTCAACTGCTGTAGACTCTCTCCTCACCTCCTGCAAGCCTAAAGAAGAAATAACATGCGTTGATATTTAGAAGAAAAGTCATGAAACCGATGGGAAAAGACACTTGAACTAAAATGTTGCTAAAATTGCTATGAGAAGATATTGAAGCATGGTATTTCTTAACAGGCACTCAACATGTGAGTTCAGATCTTGTCTTTGCCAATCATTGTGATCTCAGAAACAGTATTGTCTTGTAGTAATAAGAACGAATATTGCCTGCCTGCAAAGTTGTGATATTTTGAAAGGAATAATATGAAGTACAAGTTTAATACATGAACATTTTGTAAAATATAAAATTATTATAACTGTCACATGGCTCATCCATAATTTATTTACACTGCGCAACATCTTGTTAAGTTTTATCTCTGTTTTACATATGGATCTATCCAATGTGAAAGAAGTAATAAGCACAGGTGACACTCAGATTGTTTCAATACCAAATTTGAAGGAATTATGTCTGATTCTGAGAAGCCCTGACAGTCACTTGCTGTATTACCCGATAGCTCACACTTTTAAAAACTACTGTTTTCTAGTTGTACAGATAATTTTTGTGCATAAATATTATAAAACAAGGCTTTTCTTTTGAAACAAATAAAATAAAAAACAAAATGATGCAAAATTTCACAAGATGATAGGAAATGAGCAATGACTATTATATCACATATTATTCTTTTTGAAGTAGTTGCTCAGATTATCAGATATATTGATCAAATAATACAAGTACTGTTCCTTTCAGTGAACTAATAGAAATGAGTAGTATAATTGTCTGAGCTATCTTACTAATCATATATATATATATATATATATATATATATATATATATATATATTATAATGTACATATATATTACACATATATTCCCCCTTTCTTCTTTTCTCTTTTCCCAGTTGTTCTTTTGGCCATATTCCATATTTCTTTTTTTCATTTTGGAATAGGGCCTCATTAAGAGGTCCAGGCTGGGCTGGATACAGGTGTGTGTCACAACACACTGATCGTCTTTAAAAAAAAATCTAATATTTAATGAATTTCCACTACATGCTAAGCACTGTTTTAGCTTCTGGGAAGAAAAACTTAACACAAGAAACATAATCTGTAACATAGAGCAACTGATATACATCACAAGAAAACAATTGATGAATTTCATAGCATGCGACACCAGTGTGACACCCTTCACTTTTGTCTAAAATGAGAGCCCTTAAGCTAGACTTTTGGGAAAGTTCTAGGTGGGACAGTTTAGGTGGTAATTTAGTAAAATATAACTCTTAAAATATAGAAGGAAAATAATGCTCTTGCATTTCATCATCCCTAGCTCCACACTGGTGCTACGCTACTTCACACTGTGGATAATACAACTTGGAAGTCATGGGCAAAAGTGATTTTCTGAGTGGCTCCATAGAAACCTAATGTCACTATTTCAATAATTGCATTTTAAATTGCTTTCTTTTGTTTACTGCAGCAGTAGTGGTTCGATCACAAGAATGCAAATGGCTTAGGCAGAGATAAAGCTGCGTCTGCAGCATTGCTCAGGAGCTGCAGTGCTGGCCGTGGGTGCAATGCAAGCAAGGCCTATTGCCTCATTCAGAACAGCTTATAGGGACACATAACATACATTCTGAATAAAATTTCTGACATTAGTGTTCTACATTTTTGTTTTAAGTTATCCTTAAAGAGCCAGGTGTGGTGGTGCACGCCTGTAATCCCAGCACTCAGGAGGCTGAGGCAGGAGGATCGGTGAGAGTTCAAGACCAGCCTGGGCTATAAAATTGAGCTCAAGGCCAGCCTGAACTGTAAAATTCATGTTGTAAAATTTATGTTGGAAATCAAGTAGTGACCCTCACAGGGGGTCACTCTGCAATTATTGCTAATGTTTAAATTAAGTAAGAATTAAATAAAATAAGAATAATATAGTTTATAGATAAATCCTCGAATCACATCAGTTTACGCATTTCACTAATAATATAAGTAAAGATGCATATGTAAAGGCTTGGGACTCACGTGAATACGACCAACGACATCTCCAAGGAAACGCAGCATCCACCCAAGGCCGCTGTTCCTCAGGAAGACCCCGCACCCCAGCCTGCGATCCCCTTGTGCTCACTGCCCTGCACACGCAAGCAGGAAGCGCTGCCCAGGATCCTGTCCAGTCACCCTCCCCGGCGGTGCACGTGGTAGGGGATATGGAGACTATGATCACTTTCTTTTCTTTCCTTTTTAGAAATTTATAGCATAAAGGATAAATCTTTGATTTAAATTTCTGTATAAACCCAATCACAAGAGAGCCTTATAAAAGCAATTGAATAAGCCCATTGCAATAAGTTATGAAATTAAATCATACAAAATAATGTAGAGATGACTTTATATAAAATATGTTTTCCAAAATCGGCCATATCCACCATATTTCTATCATACTTAATTTCTATTAAAATCTATATAAAGCATACTATCTACTATCTGGAGAAATATATAAATAACCAAGAAATCGATTGTTTTGGATGATTAATGGAGACATAGATTGACATACTTTATAAAAAACGTTATTTATTTATTTGTACAGGATCTTGCTATGCAGCTCAGACTTGTAGTGATCCTCCTGTCTCAACTTCCTCAGTGCTGAGATTACAGGCATGCACCGCCATGCCCAGGTTTGGTGGCTAGCACAGCACATCGGTGTCCTGGTGCTGGTGTGGTATGCTGGACCAGGGATGGAGCTCCAGTCCTTGTGCTTGCTAGTCAGGCACTTAGACTGCCAAGCTATCTATCCAGCCTCCACATTATCAAAAATTTGAATAATTGGAGTATATCTTTTTTTTAACAATGCACAGGATTTATTTTGTAACTTATATGTTTCTAGGGAAAATAACAAAAATAAAGAAATACCTTATTTATTTTAATCTTGGAGGAAATATTTGGTCAAGTAGATGGTATAAAGACTCTTAAAAGAACCAGCAAGATAGCTCAGTGGTCTAAAACACCTGCTTAGGCAAGCCTACATAGGCACAGCAGACCATGGTTCGATCCCTGGCACCAAATGCTGTGCCAGCCCCACCCTAATAGTGAGCTGAGCCAATAAATAAATAAATGAATAAATAAATACATAAATAAATAAATGCATATTACTGATAGACCTGACTATTAATGATACAAGGTCTGAACTATAGAAAAGCAATAAACCAGTGAATAAATAAGCAAGAAAGGTCAAAAGATAAAATATTGAATCTAAGCATCTTTTGAAAAAACCTCCTTAGTGAAGCATTAATATCCATATATACACAAACATAGTAAAGCATACAATAATATAAATAAGAAACATTAAATTCTACATAAAATAGAAAAGTACCATTAAGGTGTTTTAAAACTATCATATTATTATTTCTTATTAAGAGCATGACAAAATATCAAAAAAGAAAGGTATATTTACAAAATTTTATAGAGAATGAGCCAGGTTGGTCTGCAAGATATACAATAATTGATAAACAAATTATGAGCATATATTTTAAAGAATTTCAACAGTCATATTTGGAATCAAAAATATATTTTTAAATATATTATCAGTTTCAATTGTAATAATATTATTTTATCAAATATTTTGATTACTGTTTCAAATTCTGTTATGTGCCAGTATTATATTTTCAGAATTTTGTCTTGTGGGTAATACTAAAATTACATTTCTATTTTACATTCCTATTTCAGCATTGAACATATGACTGAAGAATCAGTGTCAAAACTCATAAAGAAAGAAAATTAGGCAACCTAAGGTAAAATACCTAAAGTGGTATTTTTAAGTGGCAGTAAGGTTATAGGTGCAGTTTTTAACTAATCATCACTCTCAACATCTATGAGCAGTGAAAAATTTAGCTGGGCAAGTACCCATCTCATTGTATACTTTATTTTTCAGAGGTCTTTGCAGTTAAGAACTGCACGTTTAGAATCCCAGAAATCTGTGACACTGCAGTAGGAACACAAGTTCAAGTCCAGTTTGTACAAAGACACAACTCTGTGAAACCCTATCGCACACACGCACACACACACACAATATATATATTCAAACGGGCTAGATATCTGTCTCTGGGTTCAACCTTCATGCCTGAAATGTTTTTTTGTTTTGTTTTCTCATTTTTAAAGAGAATATTATGTGATCTCTGTGGTCCACATCCAGAGCATTAGGCACAAGCTTACTGGACTCAGAGGCACAGCTTGCAGAAAGTAGGTGTCTCAAGGGGTGTCCTCTTAGCAGCTGCTGCGCTCTTGGGGAGTGGGATGCACTCTGAGGAGGCTGTCCCTGAGGCGGGACTCGGTAGCACAGCACTCCCGCCTGGTTCTCCCTCCTCTCCCTACTTCCTAACAGCCAGGAGGTGAGCAGCCCTCCTCTCGAGGGCACTTCCAACCTGCCCTTCCTGACCTAGAAGCAGCTCACTGTGGGCTGAAATGTGAACCAAAGGAAACTTCCCTTCAGTTGTTGTGGGTGGCAGGTACTGTGTCCCAGGTACCAGAAATTAAGTCGGTGACTAACTTTTATTCAATAAGATGTGAAGAGAGAACAGTCTCAACTTTATCAATGAGTCTTTTAAATAGCAAACAACTTTTGTGTCTGCATTCAGAAGTTCAACAGGCTTACTCAGATGGGCGACGGAGATAGTAAAGCAACCATACAGAAGATATATCTCTTTGGCTAGGTAATCCAGCATGACAGAATTTTTGGAGGAAAGGAGGATGCTGTTACTAACTTCAAACCAATGCTGTTTTCAGTTAAAGAGAGTAGCAAACATCTTAACTAAATAACATCACAGTTTTCTGTACATTTCCAAAAAAGTGACTGTGTATGCAGAGACACAAATTTAATTTTATTTTTAAAGGAGAAAGAAATCAAATAGAATTCATTCAACCCGTATTTTACTACTAAAAAGCTTAAGATCATACTGTTAGATGAAGCTAAGACAATTTCTTAAAGTTATAACTAAAATTGATCCTCTGTCTGTAAATACCATTTTATTTATTTATTGTAGGTACTAGGAATCAAACTTAGGAGCTTGTGTTTGCTAGGCAAGCATTGCAACACTGTGCTATATCCCCAACCCCAGTATATGGACTTTAAATGAATTATTGCTTCAATATGCATAGATGTGAAAATACAGGCCTT
Source organism: Myocastor coypus (assembly GCA_004027025.1). Classification (NCBI taxonomy): domain Eukaryota; kingdom Metazoa; phylum Chordata; class Mammalia; order Rodentia; family Myocastoridae; genus Myocastor; species Myocastor coypus. The sequence goes on along the minus strand of PVJA010004832.1, from coordinate 68,112 downwards.
AGGCCATAGTAGATGGTAGCAACACTGGGTTAGCAAAAGATGCTCTAAAAGTAGAAAGGACCATGTATTGTGTCACCATTATTTTTACTGGTGAAACCCTGGATTTGTGGTCTCTTTGGATAGACAAATGTATCCATATAATGCAGGTGTAAACTTTATATGAATTTATTTCTCAATCACAATTCCTACGAAGAGATATATCATGGTTCAGGTGAAAGACATAGAACCAAGATAACTGAGTTTATCTGCAAGCTAAATTGCAGAGGCAAATATAGCCTCTCACCTCTGTCATAAACAAAGTCTACACCATAATGTAACCTAATTCATCAGGTTGAGTGAGGGTTCAAAATGATTAATCCCTATAATGGGCCCATGGTTTGAACTCTATAAGGATTCATTTTATTGTGCTACTGCTATTTAGTGGTGAGTACTAGGTGACAAAATAGGAAATATATATACAGGTTCTTTCTCTGGCTTCAAGGTTAGAATGTTAATGTGGAGAAATTGAAAAGGACAACAAGGTAGTTCCTAATTTTCATTTGTCATGTTAGCCAGTAATTTAAGTTTTGATAGCACATTGGAATAAACTTATAATGAAATTCATATTTTAAGATATCTACCCATACCAAACTCCATTTAACATGAGTACTTAAAATTAATTAAGCCATGACATTTTTATTGGTATAGTTAACAAATATAATGATACCATGAGAGTAAGTTTTATCACAGGTAAAGTATTTTCATATGCATGATATGGACCTGACGAGGAATAATTCTTTCATTTGTAGTGACATTCCTTATCAAGACACACTGTTAGCTGGGCGTGGTGGCGCACACCTGTAATCCCAGCACTCGGAAGGCTGAGGCAGGAGGATTGGTGTGAGTTCGAGACCAGCCTGGGCTACAAAAGTGAGCTCAGGACCAGCCTCAACTGCATAGTGAGACCCTGTCTCAAAAAAAAAAAAAAAAAAAAAAAAGACTCACTGTTAAAAAATCATTAATAAAAGTTAACGTAGTAACTATGTGGACACCACTGCCTTTTCTTAGAGCAGGCTTTAGATTGGGTTTAAAGACTTCGCCAAACTATTTTATAGAAATTTTTATGGTGTGTTTTGAGGGAGTGGGGGGGTGGGGGGTGGGCAGTGGAGGTAACAAGGTGAAATGTAGAAGTGATACACTGAGAGACAAAGCAAGATCCAGAACCAAATGGATGAGAAGAAACTTGGCTGAAAGACTAACGTCAGAGAGAAGAGAATTGATAGGTGTGTAAATATTAAGAATTCTCATGAATCCATTTATTTAAAGTTTTAAAGGCTTGATTATGCAGCAGAACCTAAATTCATAATGTTTTGACTAAATTACAAAGTAGTTTTGCATTTTGGTTTACACACCTGAATAAGGGTGGCTTAAAAATTTCAAAAAGGTATTGTTGAAAGTAAATGACATCTAAAACCTGTGATTATTCTTATTCATATCAGTGTTTCAGAAGATGAGGCCACTAAAGCTCTGTAGGATCTGACATTATCAGTGTGGACTGAGATAATTTCTTTACTTTGAAAGATGGTTGTATATTGTTTAGGCAGGGAGATGGGTGATGCTTCGCAAACACAATGAACACTGTTTAAAAGCACATTTAAGGGAATTAAGGACTAGAGTAAAATTGATATTGCCATTTTAAATTAAGAAATACACAAATAAATAAATATGTGAATGTTATTAACCTAATATCTTCAGTATAAAGGAAGATCAACATCTAATAAGTTAAAATTATAACATGACACAATTTGAAATAGTATGTACATATAATTTTTCTTTACAAAATACATATTGCTAAATTTAAATGTATTTTTCAGTTGTATAAAAAACATAGCCATATAATAGTTACATTTATATAAATAAAAGAATGAACTATTATTGGAGTCATTTTGTAAACATGAAGCTTCTCTATTACTACCTTAAATATTCTGTGAAAAGTTTCAGATAAGTTTTATTCAACAGCATTTGGGGAATGCATAAATACTACTTCATAAAAATGAAAAATCTGAAGCTAGTTCCTTAAAGTTTATTTTTTGCAATTTTTAGATTTTCTGGGTTAGTTTGTGTTAGATGTTTTTATTTTAAAATGAATTGCATTAATCTCTTTTTTTTTTTCTAGGAGGAAAACATCTTGTATGTCATTATAAGAGCTGTTTAAGACCATGGATATTTAATTAGACTTACTTTTATTTAGACACAAACTAGTCTTTACTCTTAAAAAGATTTTTATTGTAAAGTTCAGAAAGGTCCAATTTAAAAAAGGATTACAGGCATTAAAAGCTTTCATTTAAAAAAAAAAAAAAGCTTTCATTTAAAGAAATGGTATACTTATTGAAGTTCTGCCTGTATAACAATTGAAAATTTCAGAAATACAAAGGAATACTTAAGCTCAACTGGAAGATTGTGAATATCAAAGATCCATGCCGAGCCAATGATTCTTGTCAGATTTTTATTTATATTTAACAGACTAATAAAACCTCGTAACAGAACTCAGTGATTTTCAGTACAGCTTTCAGACAATCTGAGCTCATCTTGTGAGGTGTAGGCAGGGGAAGGAAACATTTTGCCTTCATAGTGTTCTCAATTCACTTCATCTTACTAAAAATGTACAGAAAAAACTCTCATTTCTATTATGAAACGGTTTCTTGTTGGTATATCCTTCTAAACTGACAAAATAATTCTTATTCGAATCAGTATAAACTTCACAGATTCTAAACATAGGTAAACCTGTCCTGCTGCATACCATCCCAATACAAACGTAAAATATCTAATTTGAACCTTATTTTCCAGTGATTCATAAGTGAATCTTGAAAGCAATGGTAATGTTGCTCTGTATCATGCCTTGTCCAAAAACCTCTTGCTAAAACTTTTCTAAGATTTTCCTCCTAGGATTCAGGTAAGTAATTTCAAATTATACATTGTAACATACACATTCAAAACTCATGCATTTCAAATAACCTAAATAGTCTATTATTAAACATTGTTAAACTAGTTTTAATTTGATCTCTACATCATCTTATATGGACTTCTATTTTGTCTTTCCGTATGATCTTCCAGAAAAGCAATATATTGAGATTTTACTGATTTTTGTTTTGTTTTCTATCCTTTTTGTTTTTTAAAAATATTTATTTATTTGTTTGTTTATTTTTGATATTTGAAGGAAAGGGTCTATAGGGTGTTCAGGGTCTCACTACTAGATTAGACTCATAGTGATCCTCCTGCTTATAGCAGCCTCCCAAAAACTGGGATTACAAGCATATGCCACCATGTCCAGTCTCAATTGCCAACTCAGAGTGCCCCAGGGGCAAGGCCAGCGCAGAAGGCCCAGGGATCAAACCACTGGCCTCTGGACCTGCTTGCAGGCAGTTTAATCCACTTAAGCAATTTGGCCAGCCAAAACTTGAAAAGGATTTTTTTTTTTTTTTTTTTTTGCTGTCTCAGGCTGCTTTAAGGGCAGGTCTCATGCTCCACATGGAGGTGGGGATCGAATCACAGACCCTAGTGCCTGAGTGACTTTGCAGAATCCTGCAGTTTAATCAACTGAGCTCCCTGAGCTCCCTGGTAAGCCATGTTCTTATTTTCCAAAAACATGTTCATATCCCTAGTGAGGTGAAAAGGGAGCCCTCCTGCTTATTGATGGGACTGTGAACTAGTGCAGACTTTATGGACGTTGGTGTGGAAAATCTTCAGAAAAACACAAGATAGTTGACCCAGCTATTCCCTTACTTGGTATCTTCCCCAAAGAGCTAAAAACATCATAATCACAGAAATACGTGTTTCCCCGTGTTTACAGCAGAAAGATTTATACTAACTACAACCTGAAAGCAACAACAGAAAAATGGATTTTAAAAATTATATATTGCATATTTTAAAAAATATGATACACACACATGCACACATAATGGAGTAACACTCTGCTATATATATATATATATATATATATATATATATATATATATATATATATAAAGATGAATTTGAACCACTAGTAGAAAAATCGGTGCTTCTTGGAAACATAATGTTGGAAATAAATCTGACACCCAAGCTTGCATGCCTTATGATTTCTCTCATATGAAAAAGCAAAAGTCTAGGGGCCCGGCGGGATGGCTCAGTGGTCTAAAGCGCCTGCTTGGGAAAGCTTGGGCAGCTTCAGGGACTGCAGTTCAATCCCCAGCACCACATGCTGTGCCAGCCCTGCCTTCGGGGCAGGCTGAGCCAGCCATACAAATGAGTGAATAAACAAATAAAGGTTCTGAAACAAGAAAAAAAAATAAATAAATAAAATAAATAAATAAATAAATAAATAAATAAATAAAAAGCAAAAGTCTAAATAAAGTTGAAGTGCAAAACAGAAGAACGAAAAGTGAAAAAACAAACAAACAAACAAAAAAAAAACTACCAGAGCATTTGAATTATCTAAAAATATATGAAATTCTCTGATGTCTTATAATTCTCTTTATTCAACCATATCTATGAATATTTTAGAACACACTAATTTCTATCTCATAAAGCAGTAGGCTTCATGGTTTAATTATGTTAGTTTTTCTATATTTTTGATTTCTGCAATAAGTTATCCCTAATTACAATCTTCTGTAAGTTGATGAGGCTTTTTGGAAATAGTAATTGCACACTCAAAATCTCCCCTGAAGATTTACTTTTTGGAGTTTATGTCAGTCTTTGTGGTAATTAGACAAATTTGTCTTTGTCTAACCTTTGTTATGTAAAATATTACAATAATAAATAACATAACTAACCTCATATTTATAGTCTTTAAAATATTTTTTGAAATAATTAAAAGGGCACTAAACTGGATTTAAAGTATTTACTAATAGTCAAATTGGTAGCTTAATACCAGAATTAACCTCGGTATCAAAAAGTTATACTTTTTTTTTTTTTTTTTTTTTGTCTTTTTGAGACAGTCTCACTATGCAGTTCAGGCTGACCTTGAGCTAACTTTTATGGCCAAGGCTGGTCTCAAACTTGCACCTATCCTCCTGCCTCAGCCTCCCAAGTTCTGGGATTACAGGCATGCGCCACCACGCCCAGCTTCAAAAAGTTATACTTGTTAAGATTTCTTTTTAAATGAATTGAAAAATTAGAAGTGACTGAAAGGCCCCCAATTTTATAAGACACTATGATTCAAGAAAAACATCATTTTATTAAGAGCATTATTTATGTTTTGTTGAGTGAATATTTCTTCTTGTTTTCATTAACTTTATTCAAAATAGATAATTATATAGCATATTAAATTGTAGACAAATATTGAAACGTGAAAGATATAAGATGTAGACAAAGTGAATTGTAGAGAAATATTTCTAGAATGAATGCATAGCATGAGATTAATAAGTTGCACATTGTAAATAACTTATTTACAAATTTAAGTGAATATAACAATAAAAATTGTCTCAAATAAAAATGAAAAATTTACAGATCAGTCATGCAATAGTTCACCTTGTGCCATAATCAAGAAACATATCCAGGTAACCAGAATTCAAAAAATAGAAGGGGTATGCAATAAATATTTAAACATTTAAAATTTCTAAATTTAGTTGAAATTACACGAACACATTTCCACAGGACCATCCAGCAACTTCTCTTGCCTTCTCAATCATGGTCTTTGTTATTTTCTGTATGTTACATCTGGAGAGATCATAGAATATTTCTAGTTTGTATAACTGGAAAATATTTTACTTTTAGTTTTCAAAAGTATGGTTGCTAAGTATCAAATTCAATGAGAGCAGATATTTTTTTAACTTTCAGTCCTTTGAATTAATTAGTCTAGTTTCTTACCCACTTATATTTTTTCCTAATGTGGAATGAGATGCTATTTAATTTTGCTCCTCCATAGCTAATATATATATATATATATATATATATATGTTTTAATGATTTTTTATTTACAATTAGCTTTGGACAATTTCATTTTTTTTGTATCTTGGCATAATTTTATTTGTATTTCTTGTGCAAAGGCTCATTTTTCTTGGAATATTTGAGTAAATATTTAAACATAGCATCACATCACATCACACTACTATCCCATGCAGAAGTGTTTCTCTTTCCCCATGGCCTCAGCACCACTTGCTGTCCTCTTATGTTCCAAGAGGACCATTCCTTCCAGGGTTGGGTGAAATCTCAGTGTTGTATTAATTTACATTTTACTAAAAGTTGGTGGTGCTGAGCATTTCTTCATGAACTTATTAGTCATTGTTGGTGGGAATGTAGTATAAACCTGTGGAAATAAGCAAGGAGGTTCTCCTAAAAACAAAAAGTAGAATTCCATTTGACCAAGCTGTTCCCTTTCTAGGTGCTTCCCCCTCAAAATTAAAGGTATTATTATGTTATATGCATGCACATGTTTAGAGCTGCACAGTTTTTAATAGCTAAATCTTGGAAGCAGTCTATATGTCCATCAACTGATCAATGAATAAAGAAAAATTAGTATTTACTGGTATATACACAAAATAAAGTACTTTTGTGTTATTAAGAAGCAGTAGTTTGAATAATTTGTAGAAAATGGGCACATCACCCACCAGAGACAAGTGTTGATCTGGACTTCCTGGACCAGGTCATATGAATCACAGCATAAACTCAAGGTATTGCTTATTCCATAAGCAGGTATGCAGACCTGGTCATTCCATCTTAACTCGAGATCTGGCCTTAGGCAGATGTACCTATAGCCACAGTTGTGATGTATTCTCATTTTTGCACTGGTTCCTTCAAGAGCACAGCTTTGTCTGACTGTCTATAATATTTCTACCTAATTTAATTGCCTATAATAATAGGAATGAGGGGTTGGAGTGGTGGCTCAGCAGAATAAATGCCTGCCTGGCAAGTGCAAGGTCCTATATTTGATCCCCAGTACAAAAAAATATTTAAAAACAGGAGAGAGAGAAGAAGAAAAAAAGAAAGGAAGAAAAGGGGAAAAAACAATACAAATGAGGAAAAAAGTTATGTAATTCTTTTATGTAACTCAGAAATGGTTCCTACAATGTTTAATATGTTAAACAACTATAAAATAGTTCCTACAATTTCTCTTGAAGTAAGAAACAGTTTTTGAGATGGTGTCTGTGCAATGCACCTAGATTCTAGGTGATACTGTGCTATAATTTAAGAGTATAGATGTAGTCAGAATGAGAATTAAACTTCATAATCCAGTAAAATTGGCATGATCAGATTTCACCATGTAACTGGATATATATTATGAATTATTAGTGCTACAAGATTTGGTTTCCAGGGTTGTGTCTAATTTCAAAGATATTTTGAAGTTTTATATATATACATACGTATATATTACAAAATAAAATATAATAACTTTGAAGTCAGTATTGCAGCCATTTTGCTTAAAGGACACATATTACTTACTTTTCATGATCACTTCATTGCTGTACAAATTTCCAGAGGCCTAAAATGTGAGGTTCAGTATTGCACTCCACAAGATAAATATAAATGTCAAATGTTATATTTAGGTAGATATATTTGACTCTTACTATCTTGCTTTAAAATTGTTAATGTGGAACAAAGCACTTCCATTGCATACACAAACCTCCTATTAGAACGTGGAAAGCAAGTCAATTATGGAATGCAAAGAAATGCCCCAAATTGTTCCTCCAAACAAACAAAAGAAAATCAATGACACTTTGGATGAATTTTTCTTATCTATAAGTAATTTTTATACTTTTCTAAAGGAGTTAAAGTCTAGTGACTTGAAATAATACACATACTACTCTGTGGCTTGTTGTGTCTCTTCTGCTCCCTATGAGCACATTAATATAAATTTTTCATTGCAAGTGTGCTTTCTTGACTTTAGAAAATGAAAGGGAAATCAAGGAATGACGACACACTTTTCTTTCCTTCTACCATAGAATCACTTGCACCCAATCTGCTGCTGGAAATCCTCCAGTTCTGCACAACCTAAGTCATTGGTACTAAAAGGGTTATTGCGCATTCACACTTATTTGTCATTTGCAGGAAGTCTAACAGAGAATTTACAGTTGGTTGAGTGCTTGATTTAGATTGTACATGTTTAATAAAAGCTTTTTAAGTTACTAATCTCAGTTTAGGAAACAACAAAACTGCTCCAGGGTCAAAAAATAAAACATAGGTAAATGCTATGGTGTGACATTTCCTTATAATGCTTCTAAGTAACTGCATTTACTGGCTTTGAATGTTTTTATAAATCTAATGTGCTTTGCTGGAAAATTTAGTCTATTAGTTATATCGTGCGACAGTAGAATTACTCCTCAGTCAAAATACTATGGTTAGCTGAAAGTAGTGTCAATAATTATAGCCGGTAACTAAAAGCCTAAAATATCTCACATGAAATAAACTTGAACATAATCTTGTAAAACTAAATCTAATTAAATGGTAGGCACTAATTCATTGTATGTTATTCTGATTCATTTTATAACATGATTCTGTTCTTCCACTTGAATATTAATGCTGTGCATTGTTTATGGCATGGAACTGCATAGTGAAACTCCTTTTGCACCGACAACCCTGGTAACAATTTACCTTTGTGTTTCAGACTAAAAGTGAAACTACAGAAAAGATCAAACTGCTCAGGTTAAAAAAAAAAAAAAAAAAAAAAAAACAGCAGAAAAATACTTCAAAGAACGCAGGTACATTGGCATCTGAATTCCTCTCTGGCCTGATGCACTGACACTGTCAAGCCATTTAATAAGAAAAATTAAATGGTGCCCAGGAACGCTGCTGCAGGACAAATGCGTTCTCTGCAGCAGCCCTCACAGGGGCCACAGGGGCTACAGGGGCCTGCCTGCCTTCCATTACCCCAAGTGTGAGTGACTCATTGTTACCCTTAGCTTTGTGAACTATTCTCAGCAGAAGTTTAAATATCTTGTTTTCTAAATAAACTCTTCTCTTAAATAGAAATATTGATTTTATGGTATTACTTCATTCTTCTGGATTGAATTTGAATAAAATAATACCTTCTTTGAAATTTACGTGAATGATGTAGAGAAACATGAGGTACATTAGCATATTCTGATATGACCACTTAACCCTTTTATTGCAATCAAATTTATTACTGACACATAAAGAAAAACATTCTCTAAACACACAGCCAATGCTACTCATATTAAAAAAAAAGAATGAAAACCTTCTCACGAGGATAAACTGTTGGACAAACTTTTTCTACATAAAATGATTCAAGTTGCACTTCATTGAAAATTGATTCACATTCCTGTGTCCTGTGACTATTCGGAAAGCGTAGGAGGGGCTCATGGAGGGCAGTGGTTCCATTCCATTTATCCACAGTCATTGAGCATTTTGCATGATTGACAGCAGCGAACCTTTCTTCTTCCTCCTTTCATGATGCACATTTTCAAGTGAAAGAAAGAGGTAATAAACAAGTAAGTGTTTTCTTTACAAATTTATGAGGAAACACAAAGCTTGCTAGGGAGATGTGCTACTTTCATAGCCTATCAAGAAGGATCTCTGCTAATGTTATATTCAAATAGAAACTAAAGGAAAATGACAAGCAGCAGGGGAAATGATGGATAATTTAAGTTTAGTTTTAAGTTTAGTTTTATACTCAGTAAAAATTAGCTAAGGCTACATTGACAGTCATATGTAGTAGAATGGCTTCTTGGGTCATTAATTCCTGTAAGCGTCGTCTAATGCAGCACAGAATTAGAAGTCTTTCTTCGTCCTTGTTAACTCTTTCCTTCTTTTTGCCAAACTGACTCTCTTCTCTTATTTTAGCTTTCGTAACAGCAGATTGCCAGTGGGATACACTTAAGTACTCCTAAATTTTCTTTCTTTGTATGATGCTGTAGCAAAATATTTTAGCCTGGATAATTTATAAATAATAGAGATTCATTTTCCACATTTCTGGTGTCTTGGAAAGCCAAAGTGAATCACCAGCAGGTTTGGATTCTGGTAAGGCCAAGGTCTCTATTTGCAAGAGGTCACATGGAATTCTGCCTTCTCAGAAGAGATGCAGGCTGTATCTTTGCATGACCAGGCTTGGAGTCACTTCCTCCAACCCTTTCATAATGTCCTAACATCATCCACGAGTCCCCTGTCTTCACAATTTAATCGGTTCTTACAACCCCAACTCCTGATGCTTTTATATTAGCAATTAGTGTTCAGCATAAGCTTTGAGGGATAAAATCAGACCATAACAACCAGAAAAACACCAATTTATAAAATTTCATTGTTTCTTTCCCTGTGTGTGTGTGTGTGTGTGTGTGTGTGTGTGTGTGTGTGTATGTGTGTGTGTGTGTGTGTGTGTGTGTGTGTATGTATGTCCACTGAAGTACCTAGTAAAGGGCCCCTGGCCTCCCAGCAATGGCACATCCACCAGCATCTGCTCAGAAAGTAAGTACAAGTCACTTCAGTTGTATCAACAAATTATTACAAACTCTGTTCCTTAAAACCATATGCATTTATTGTCCCATATTTTCTGTAGTTTGTAAGTCTAGGCAAGGGTAAGATTTAACTGATTTTATATTTACATGTCAAGAAGCCCAAGCCAAAGTGTAGGAAGGCCTCTCTTCTAGCTCTTGGGGTTTCAGTGTGCTTCATCCAAGTTGGTGGAATGCAGTTCCCAGCAGGGGAACAGAGAAGCCCCATTGGCTGCAGCCATCCAAGGAAGGCCTTCCCATGAGCAGGTGCTAAGACCTTTTCTTGCTTGATCTTCACCCAAGTCCGACTCTGAACAGCCTGGCTCTGCTCCATCCCTCAGTCTCTGCACTTGCCTTCCCCTCAGGCCTCTGTGCTGCGTTACTCCATCCTGAGATAAACACAGTTCTCCGCTTTTAAAGTCTCAAATATTTAGCTTGGCCCTATGCAGCTTGAGGGCAGTCTCCCTACTGCAAAATCCCAAAGTTTTACTTCATTTGCAAAGTTCCTAAACACCATCGCCTATACCAGTGATCAGTTTAATAGCTAAGCAATAGAACTTTTCGGGAAACATTTTAGATTTCTGTCTTTCTGCCTACAGTAAAGTAAATTGCTAACACAACAAGCAGTATTCACTCTCACAAAAAGAACAACAAATCCAGCAACTTTATAAGTAGAGTTGTCATTTTCTTGCTGGAGATATAAAAAATGAATTTAACTAATTTATCGAGTGTGACATGAAATAGAAATTAAACTCTATCTCATTATAGAACAGAAGCTCCTGCACATATCATAGCACTCCAGGGCTTAGGCAGTGGTACTCCGAGTCAAGCTGAAGACAAGGGAAGCTCACAGGCTTAAGCAACAGTTTTTAAATTTAGATATTAGAGGATTTAAGGTATCACTTTCTAGATCTGTAAATATTAGTCTTTAACTTTGGAAATATCCTGCATTTGAAATTTCTGCTGTTTTTTTCTAAAATAAAATCTTCAATATTCTCTCTTGATATAAAGAAGAGCTAAAAGCAACCAACTCTTCATTTAAATGAGAAATTATCCAAATTGGTTCATATTCAGATAGAAATAAAATAGATTTTAAAACACTGATTAGCACAAAAAATAACAAAATATGTTTCCCAATTCTACCATTGTAATTTTATATATAATAATATATATATATATAAATTAGTTTAAACTAGTTACATGGTGTAACAATTCAAAGGACAGCTTCATAAATATGTGAAATAAAGTGGTGGTAAGATTTTTAGTGTTAAAGAAGATAAATCATTCCAGTAGCTCTTTAGAAAAATTCATATTTAAAATAGTATGAATATGAATTTCAGGTTCCTTTAGCATTCATTAAATTTGTTCTAGAAATCTTGATTTGATTCTAAAAGACTAAATGAAAACAGAATAAGTAATCTCATAGATAAAGATCACTAAAAATTGAAAAAAGAGTTTAGCTATTTGCACTAATTAATACATATAGTCAACTATAAGATTTGAAAATATATTTGCATAAAAACAAACTAAAAATTAAAGACAAGTTAACAAAATATTTACATTTTTTATTTTAATTTTATTTCTTGTTTCAGAACTTTTGTTTGTTTATTTATTTTTATGGCCGGCTCAGCCTAACCTGAGGGCAGGGCTGGCGCAGCATGTGGTGCCGGTCTGAAGCTGCCCAAGCTGTCCTAAGCAGGCGCTTTACACCACTGAGCCATCCTTCTGGGCCCCAACAAAATATTAATGGTATGTTTCCTACTATCCCCTTGTGATTCAATCAAAATTACACATTGAAGACACATTTCCCTGATGTCTTCTGACTTTTGAATTCTTTAAAATCTAACATTTTAGTCTTTCCATAAAAGTAAAAAAAATTTTTTTTTTCAAAAATATCTTGGATTTAAACTGCACAGCTAAATACGTGTTTTTATGTGTATATGTGCCTGTGTGATTCTTTTTCCCAATCTCTTTTTGCATTACCATCCCTCACAAAAATGTGATAAAGTATGCATACAAATTTTTTATTTCTAAATATCACTAGGTTAAACAAATAAAAATTTTATTCATCATGCTATTATCTAAGTGCATTGCAGACTTCTTATGATTGCTCTTTCAAATTATAGGTCTTCTTAAAGTCAAGCAAAAACCCAGCCATGCTATCAGGAATTTAGTTTAGAAATTATTTATGTTAATAGAAACGTAATGCAATAAGGATTCACCTCTTAATCGTTGACCAATTTACTTTTTAATTTCTGCTAATTCAGACGAAAGATTATCTCTTTTTAAAAAAGATATTGACTATGTAGAATAACAAAATTTGAAGATTTTTTTAGCATATTAGAGAAACATCTTAACTTTTGACATTTGTTAAAATTTTAATGATTGACATTTTCTATACTTATGGGGGAAAAAAAAAAATCCCATCTCTGGAAGACTGAAGCTGAAGCGGACAAAGCAGGGCATCGCCCCTCCTGCATGACCACTGATGCACGCCTTGCCGGCCTTCTTCAAAAGCGAGGCTCCCGTCCTTTTGAGACCGGGCGGAGGAAGGCTCTGCAATTTTCCTGGCCTCTCACAGGACCCGAGGTTTGCGTGTATCACATCCTTGACAAATGTTCTGGCAGTTAAGTAAAACTTTGTTTATATCCCGTGCCTCTCAACAGAAGTTAAGAATTGTGGAACCAATTCACGCGTGGGGTTGGCAGTCTCCTCTGGTCCTCTCTGAGTGCAGATGACAAGCTCACCTGCTGGGAAGGTTGCAGATAAAGGGCAACCTCACCCCGTGAATAAAACATGAGCCATCGCGGAACCGAGGCCAGCAGAACAGCCTGAGACCCCGGGGGACACTGGCTGCCCAGGGTGATGGAAGTACTTTAGCCCGCGGTAACGCGCGAAGGCCACATTTGCGTGCAAAGCTCCACTTAAAGCCCCACGCGGCCGGGCGATGTGCACGGGAGTGTGAACTCACAGTGCAAACCAGCCACGGAGAGCTGCGGCACTCGCTCTCCGCCAGGGCCTAATGTTTTATTGAAGCTCGTTTCTCCTCATAGGAGATCTGAAAACCCACTTAGTGCCCTTGGAAAATTGTCTGTTTGGGCTGCATGGACTGGTTTCCAATCATAGAAAGATGAAAACATCAAAATAAGCTAATAGGTTTCTGTCATGAAATACAGTCCCGGGAGAGCCACGTGGGTAGAAGGGGGCTTTGGCTCTGTCAGGCTCAAGCTTTGCTGCAGTTAGAGGAACACTCTCCAGTAAAGGGAAGAGGGGGTGAGAAAGTGTATATAAAAGAGGGAAAATCCAAAGGAATAACATATATTTTTTTTAAAAAGAAAGATTATATAATTGGACATGCAGAAAAGCAAGACCAGCAAATCAAAGTCATCCTTAGATATTTTATCACTCATACAATGTTTTAAAATAACGCTGAGACTGAGAAGGTACAACACTGATGATTCATATGAAAACTATTCCTTGGGAAATTATTTTAAGTAATAACAATTCATAAGAGAAAAAGTGTCTTCTTAAGATTTTTTTCCTTGTGTCAATTTCATATCCTTCAGCACATATTTCAAAATTACTTCCCTTCACATTTGCCTCTTGAGACAGAAAATCCAATCATTCATTCATAACAGTCATTTACGTTCTCAGTCAGAGACTATTTAAAATGAGGCTGTGAATGGCAGAGCATATAAATCTACTGGGTATAGAAGGCTGCTGGGAGTCACCTGCTCTCTGACCTTCACTTGTTTGTGACATTTTAATCAAAGAAAAGAAGAGTGAAAGAAACAGTCCAAGTTACTGATGGAGTGAGTGTTCCTCAGCTGCAGGGAATGTGCCGCTTGTCCTGAATAAAACAGTGCCAGGGCTCAGAAAGTAAGTGTTTCCTCACCTTTTGTGCCACTGAAAAATTTTGTGTCTACTAAGGCTTAGAAATTCTTTTAAAGCCAAGAGCACCAACAACCCAATTCATAAATTTGTTACGAAGATAGTGATGTTGTTGATAAAGGCATTAGAGCAAAATCCAGGATGAGATGCTGTCATCTTTATAAGATCAAACTCGTCATTCTCCTCTTGCTCTTATGGCAAGGAAAGTTTTTCTAGCAAAGAAAAAAATAAATTAAACAAATGTATGTCACCCTGTCAACTCTTATTTCATAGTGTGTTCACTGTGAATCTATTCCAAACATAAACTTGTAGAAGCTATCATCTTTGAGGTAAAAATTTCTTCTCTTTATATGAAAATAAAACATAACTTTAGGAAATCACAGCAAGTGCTTCCTCCTCCCACAGAACCCAGCCAACATGTGAATTTCTCAGAGCCCAGGCCCATGTCTTTCACAATTTTAACACATTCAGTCAACGTTTACAGCTGAAGTAGAACCTTCAAGGCCTGCATTTCAACTTCTCTTGAAGTCAGAAGTCAGGCCAGCACCCAGCAGACGTTAGCCCAGCATCCATCAGCCAGACTTGTTGTCTGCTACAGCCCTCCATCTCCATCTCCATCTCCATCTCCATCTCCATCTCCATCTCCATCTCCATCATCATCTTTCTTGAGGGCTTCCAATCACAGAGACAATCTTTGGTCCTCTACCATCCCACCAGCTATGCTGTTGCAACTTTAACATTATATTTCTGTGCCTTTGTCTTTATCAGAAAACTTATGAAACTATGTACAAGAAAGATTTACAATTCAAGACAACAGAAGACAGCCTTGATCATGAAAAGTTGCCTATTTAAGAGGCTGGCAAGATAACTAAGAGGAATAAGTGCTTGCCTGCCAAGTGCAAGGGCCTGAGTTCAATCCCTGGTTCTGAAAAATAAAACAGTTGCCTATTCAATACGCAAGGTGAGTGTGTATGTTTCAGCCTGCCTGCTTCACCTGTCTGCCCTATCCACCTGTCCCTGTCAGCCTTCGCATTGAACGCTTGCATTTGCCCCTTGTTGGAAGGTGAGGACTCAACATGCTATGGGCTTCTAAAGCGCATTTCCTGAATCCCAGTTCCGCCTAGTTGTAGCTGTCAATGTGTGTGGCTCTTCCTTCATAGAAGATGTGAGACCTTTGAGGAAAAGTCACATATATTCTAGTTTTGTAGTCCACTAACACTTCTGCTAGACATATTTTCAAGATTAAAGTACAGATGAAAACAAAACTAGGCATCAAGCACCACTTTAACTTAAATGGAAGGCTACAATAGATGACTATCCAAAAATATTCTGAATGTAGAAGGGACTAGTTTTCATAATCTTGAATTTAAGAATATATCCCTTCATTTTTTCAATAAACAAATCTACTAGATACAAGTCACTTTTGCTGGGGACACCCACTTGTGACTCCCCTCCTGTACTTCTCTCAGACAGGAACTTTCTTTCCCCTAATAAATATATTCTGCTCATTAAAAGTACAAGTCACTTTTGCTACAGTTTTATCCATGATGCCTTTTGATCAAGACATTTCTGGGCACCAAATATAGGCTAATACCTGTAAGTAGAATCAGATGCAAAATAGGTTTTATATGTTCTTTTTATCCTGTGGAAGATGAATATATAGACAATTACATTTCATTTTTATAAGTAACTTTATCTCAAGCTGTATTTGAACAAAAGCATAATTTTTAATTCTTCAAAAGAAATTTAATAAAGTCATTGATATTTAATGGCTTATATGTAAAAATAGTGTTCTAGTAAGGACCTTTATTAATAAGCATTTTTAAACAGCTAGAATTTCCCTAAATTCAAAGAGAAATGCTAATGAAGAAATCCATCCTTGTTATCATAGCCAAATTTAGAAAGCTCCTTAAGAAGCACTTTTGATACCATCAGATCTAATGTATTAATATCCTAAGGGCTCTTTTACTAGGTCCTCCTGCATATATTTGCAGTTTATTTTGATAAAAATAAAATTAATTAAGTAATAATTGTTATAAAAGTCATTCATCAAGTCATTTTGATAATACTAGGTACTAGAATGATTTTTTGCATGCATAAATCTAATATTTTACTGTAACCCTGCTCATACTGATGAGCATATTGTAACTTGGAAAATAAGTAACCTCTTAAAGATCACCCTTCTAAGAATTGAAAACCAATTCCAGATAGCCCATCTAATAAGGGAGAGAGTCTACCTCTGTCCAGGTTGGCTGGTCTCTAGACTTTTATTCTTCAGCAGCATTTATAGGGTGGCTTGGCTTCAAGACAACAGTACATAATGTAATTGTAAATTTTCATAGCATAATTTGCATGGTTTTCAAGATATTTCTTAGAGAAAACACTCCATGAAGAAAATGTAGCTGTTTTGCCATTTTATTTTTGACACGACGTGACTGCAAAAACATTATTCTCATTGTGTAGAAAGACATTTAGTAATTATTCATCCCTGACTCTATATGTACCAGAGTATGTGGTATTTTGGTTACAATTATAAGCCAGTAGTGATAATATGCACTCATAGGTACTAGTGTGAGAACCAGAAAGAAAAAATGGAATCTGAAGGGTACAATAGACACTGGTAAAAGGGAATGGACTTATTCAAAAGGAAAAAGTTACTGAGCTGAGGAGAAACACAGGAGAGGGAGTGGAGGAAAGAGATTTATCTATGTATGTGAACAGGATGGTTTGGACAACTATATCGTGCATTTATGCTGGTGTATGGAAAGAAGCAGTTAATACTTTAATTTATTTCATCTATTTTTTCAATGTTTTCTCTCTTAAATTCTTATAGATTCCTTTCTTCTTCCAGCTTTACATGCATGTATCTGGTGATATGAACAACTGGTTGTAAGACCACACTGTGTAGCAACAAATACTGTGACATTCATATTACTTTGTTAAGTGTAATTCTGTGTCACTTGTGCATCTTTCTTTCTTCCTTTCTTTCTTCCTTTCTTCCTTCCTTTCTTCCTTTCTTTCTTTCTTTCTTTCTTTCTTTCTTTCTTTCTTTCTTTCTTTCTTTCTTTCTTTCTTTCTTTCTCTTTTTGTTTTTCAGATAGGGACTTGCTAGGCAGTTCATGCCAGCCTTTAGCTCCCTTTTGTAGCTCAGGATGTTCTCTAACTCACACCAATTGTGGTATGTGCTGAATGGGCTCTGCTGGTTCGGGGCTGTGGGGGTCCCATCCTGCAGGATGCACAGGGCCTGCCCTGGGATGTGATTGGTTCTACTCTAGGGCCAGACGGGCCACCCCAGAGTGACTCAGCACAAGAAGTGTATAAAAAGAGTTGAGGAAGACTTTGTGTGATCTGACATGCACGGCCATGCCCTGGCTGCTTCCTGTCTGGCCTAGCCCTGCCCCACTTCCCTGAAGAGCTTGATCTTCACAGCCACACCACTTTGGAGGAGCTCTGTGGTGGAACAGACTTTGGAAGAGAAAGGGCTGATGAATGCCACAGCTGTTGCTCCTCCTCTGCTCTTCATTGTTTTCTGCCGCCTTGAAGCCAGCTGAATATGAACTGAAACCTCCACAAACTATGAGCTAAATAAGCCTTTCCTTCCTTCATTTTGAATGTCGAGTATTTGTCCTAGCAACGAGTAAAAAGTAACCAAGACACTGACGCTCCTCCTGCCCTGCCTGTCAAGGACTGGGATTACAGATGAGTGCCACCATGCCCGGCTGTATGTTTTTCTTTTCTTT
Organism: Myocastor coypus; assembly: GCA_004027025.1. Classification (NCBI taxonomy): domain Eukaryota; kingdom Metazoa; phylum Chordata; class Mammalia; order Rodentia; family Myocastoridae; genus Myocastor; species Myocastor coypus. Next base: position 50,081 of record PVJA010004832.1, on the reverse strand, counting down.
TCTTTTCTTTTCTTTTCTTTTCTTTTCTTTTCTTTTCTTTTCTTTTCCTTTCCTTTCCTTTCCTTTCCTTTCCTCTCTTTTTTTTTAAGACAGGGTCTCACTATGTAGTTCAGGCTGGCCTTGACTTCACTTTTATAGCCCAGGATACTCTTGAACTCACAACGATCCTCCTGCCTCAGCCTTCCAAGTACTACAATTGCAGATTACAAGTGTACACCACCACGCCTGGCTTGTTTTCTGTTTTAATTCTAATTTTTGCTCTCTTTAAAAAAGAAAAATGAAGTCGTACCTAATAAGGGTCACCATGCATGTTGTCACTCTTCATGGGTCATGTCCTTAAATCCTTTGTATTACCCCCCCTTATATTCATTACATGAGGTCAATATGCCCTCTAATTGTATGCCTTTCCCTATTAACTTGTGTACTTTTATGTAAGTTCTCAAAAGGTTTATTTAAATGCCACCATGCTATCCTTCTCAAATTGGAAAATAACCTTCAAAAAGATGAAAGCCAAATCTATTGCATTCTCTCAAGCTATCCAACAACACAAGTACTGACACACAGAAATGCATGATGAGAAGGAGTTTAATGATCTGTGATTGGTTTGGTTCTAAACTGATGTAGAGGACTGATAGTGGGTGATAGTGTTAGTGGGTAGGACATTGTCAGGGGTGAGCAAACAATAAAAGATGAATAGCAGAAAAATCTAACATCTATTCCACAGTCTATTATGCTATGCAAAATGCATCTATGTTTCTTGATGTTTTTCAAAATATTTTTGATAATTTTTTTGAATATGCATTTCCAATTAAAATAGTAATTTATTTAAAATTCAGTTCATCTCCACTGCAACTACCCAGGCTCAACCCACTGTCATCTGCCATTGAGATTCCTCTAAGTATCTTCTAGTTGATCTTCTCTCCTGCTCCCCTAGCCTCATATCTCAGTATTGAAGCCAGAGTGAGGCAGGCTATGTGGTCGTCATCTTCCCCAGCAGAGGACAAAGCCCTTATTGGTAGCCCCAGTGACGTGTCACTTCTTCTGATTCATTCTATGTCTCTCCCCAAAACCTTTCCATCATTCCTTGACATGATTTGTATGCTTACACTCAGGTTCTCACCACTGTCTGCATTGTGATTCTTTTTAGCATCTATGTGGAGTGCTTGCTTAGCTTCTTCAGGACTGTGTTGAAATGTCTGCTTTGTAAATACTTCTCCAGCTTACCTCCCCAGACCATAATTAGGCTCCAGCTTACCTCCCCAGACAGTCTCACACTCTATAATTTTTGTAACATTTATCACTCTCTGGTGTATATTATGGGTAACATTGTTCCTGAGTGATGATTTATCCATCTCATTTAAAATGCTATATTCTGACTATATCACTTAGTTGAGCCAATGGAAGCAAATGGATTGTTTCAAAGGTTTTAAACAAGCCTATAAAGATTGGCTTGTCCTTGAGATTCTCAGTATGCATATTTGTATTTTGAATAGTTTCTGAAATCCCATTCAAACTTATAAGTATCATTTATTATTTTCTGCAGATAAAAATTATTCTAAACCACATGTGGAAAACTAGCAGAAAAATGTAACTATAAAAGATGAAAGAGCTGAATAATTATCAGCACCACTTATTTCACCAAGTACTAAGTCACATTATAAAGGTACTGTGACACTTGAACCCTTAGTACTGCTATGAGTAAGTTAAGAACTCCATACAAATATATCACCAATCCCTTCGGGAGAATTCAAAACATGAGCACACAAGTGACTTGGGTACGTGTCTGATGTCTGCTGGTCTCTTAAAAGAAGCAGTTAATACTTCATTTTTTCCTCTTCTTTAATTTTTTATAACATTTTTGACCCATTTTGCATATTTATTATATCTGATAATCTGAAAAACTAATTTGAAGACAACAAATGCAATATAACCACCATTGTTGAATTCATATTGTTTTGTTTAGTGAAATTCTATATGGTTTCCAATGTATTTTTACTATAGTTTATTCTCTTCAATTTTTTTAAACGAGGGTAAGAACTGGATAGGTGCTGAAAGGTCAACCCAACTTAAAATAATTTAGAATACTCTCCAAGGACACCTTGCTCAATGTCCCTTTACTTTGATTTATGTACAGTTGGTCACTATTGTGATCATTATTTGTAAGAATATTACTGAAAGTAGTAACGTGCCAGCACCTTATACTACATATCAAGTCCTATGTATCTTTATTTTTTCCTTGTCTTGTTTTCTCTCTACCCTTCTTACTTTCTTTTAAAACATTCATTTGAGAGAAAGTATAGCAATAATTGAAATTACATCAGAAGCAACACACATCTAGAACCTATATGCCTTTAGTTTGTTTACAACTAAAAGCTTTCTCATTAATCCTTTGTTCAAATCTAATACAACAAAATCATGTGATCTGTGAAGTTCATGTGTCACACTGTTCATTTAAAGGTCAGCATCAGAGCTGGGGATAAGCATACCTGGTGGAACCCTTACCTAGCATGTGTAAGGCCTGGGCATTGGTCTTTAGCACCTCCTAAAAATAAGGACTAAATACATAGAAGTCAGTGTCAAGTGGTGGAAGCACATGGCCCAGTCTGCTTGGGATTTCTTGTTTCACACTTGTCTTCCAACTTCATGACCACAAAATCCTTCTGTAGGCATCTCCTGTGGCTGATCGCTAATGTTTCCGCACACTGGATTGCATTGCTGGTGCAACCAATTATACACAGCCTTCAGATTAAACAGCACAGATGGACCCTCTGACCATTAATGCATCAGCACTCCTGTTGAGCTCATGAGGTCTCCAGAGTGGTCCATTCTTTACAGGTTGAGCCACAGGCTGTCCACAGCACAGTGCTTAGCTAGTGCTTGTCCCCTCCTCCTCTCTCCCACCCTCTCTCCTTCTATCTCCCTCTTTCCCTCCCTCTCTTTCAGTATGGTGTTCTGTGAACATTTCTTTCATCCTTGCATTGTTACACCAGTTTAGGATCTCTTTCAGAGAGGTTCTAACTCTGAAGGACTCATGCAATTAGATTAGCCCAACTGGACAATATGAAGTGGAATAATTTCACCATCTCACTATCATATTCTACTCAAATTCACAAAGGATTTTTTTTTTTTTGTCTTTTTGAGACAGGGTCTCGCTATGCAGTTGAGGCTGGCCTTGAGCTCACTTTTGTAGCCAAGGCTGGTCTCGAACTTGCACCAATCCTCCTGCCTCAGCCTCCCGAGTGCTGGGATTACAGGCGTGAGCCACCACACCCGGCTTTCACAAAGGATTTTCAACTTTCCGTTGTACAGGGCAAAAAATTCATAAGCTCCAGGGGTTCCACTTGAACATCTTTAGAAGTTTATTATTCTAATAACCACATTTATCATATTTCCCAAATATAGAAATTTATTCCTGCAAGCAGGTACAGAGGTCAGTGGTTTGGTCCCCAGGCCTGCCTTGTCTGCTCCATCCTGGGAAATTGAGACTGGGTGTGGAGGTATGTGCCTATAATTTCAGTTCTTGGGAGGCTACAAACAGGTGGATCACTATGAGCCCTATCTAGTAGTGACACCCTGAACACCCTGTAAACCACTCCCTAAAATAAAAAAAAAAGAGAGAGAAAGAGAAAAAAGTTTGTAGGGGCTGGGAAGACATCTCAGGGGCACAAGTGCCTGCCTGGCAAGTTCAAAGTTCTTAGTTCAATCCCGGGTTCCAAAAAAAAAAAAAAAAAAAATGTGAGATTTCAAATAATGTACAGGAAAGCAGAGGAATTACACATATGTGAAATACATACTTTGAATCAGCTTGAATTTGTACAAGTATTTTTATCTTATTAATTCTATATTTCAGTGTGACAATTTTGTATCAATAGTTACTCGATGTGACTTAATAAAATATTGGTAGTTTACAAGAAAGGCAGTCCACTCAGTATTATAAACATGGCTCTGGAAACAATTGCATTTATGTCCTCACTTTAGAACTCATTAGAATGAATGAATGAAGATGTAAATTGCAATATCGTGATCAGAAGGAAGGCCAGCTGCCTCCACTTTCCACGTTGGAGTCTAGCAATTCCTTCTCTGCACTCTTAGGATAATCAGTCCCCAAGGGATACTCATAAGCTAACTAAGGTTGAAGAGTGGGAACAGAAAGCAGATCCCAAATTCATTAATGGTAGTGAGAATCAAGTTGTCATAGCCCGAAATTCAGAACACAAGTGAGAACAGTGGCAGATCTTTAGAACAATACTTATCTACACGTTATTCATCAGTAGCCATGTTATTGAAATAAAGTAAGGAACGTATTCCCAATGGTGAACTGCTGGAGGACTGCCCAGGAATGCTCTCCTAGTAAGATTCTGACCTGAGATTCTCAACACTAATGCTGCTTTTCCAGCTAAAACTGGAAAAATAATGCGTAAGGATAATTAAAATCACTGGCCCCAAAGGGAAGCACTTTCCTTTCTACTCACATTTCCTAGGAGGAAAGGATTATGTGGTCCCATATAAATGTGAGGGGAGGAATTCCCCTCCTGTCCCTCTCTTGGACAGTAGCTTTCTTTCCCCTAATATTTTCTGCTCACTAATAAATAAATAAATAAATAGATAAATAAATAAATAAATAAATGTGAGGGGAGGGACTGCGAATTTAGCTTGGTCACCTAATCACCTACCTGGCAAGCACAAGAACCCAGATGTGACCCATAGTACTTCATGCTGCACCGGCCCTGTGCTCTGCCAGCCACTGAAATGGGGCACGGTGGCACATGCTTGTAATCCTAACACTAGGGAGGCTGAGACAAGAGGGTCAATGTCAGCCTGGGCTGTGTACTGAGGTACTGTATCAAATAAATAAATCTTTAAAAAACTAAATGTAAGGAGAAGAAGGACCATAGCATCCTCGCATGGCAGAACTTTCCATTTACAGTGCTTTGCCTGGCAAAAAGAACACTTCTTGGAAGAAAACAAACACACTCAGCCAAACGGAGAAGCAAACCAATAAAAGAACAGAGAGATAATTATACAGAATATTAGAGCTTATTATATGTGATGCTTTATCAATTTGTTTGGCTTTAAAGAAACACAAATAACTAAAGCATATCCAAAGTACATGCTAAAAAAAAACGACATGAGAAACAATGGTTTTCTATAGAAAATCTTAACCATGTGAGGTCATTTTGGACAGTGTTTTAATTTAAAGCCACATTGATAAGTTGTCTATATAAAATAATAGTTTTGTATTTATCTTTCTTTCCTTTTACTCACTTTTTCAGTTTTTGTTGATATTAGTGATTTATTTATTGCAGTATACAGACTATGGATTATATACCTACTGTCTACATCTGTTTAGTTTTGCTGTTATACTTACAAAGATTTAGTGGTTATTTTTAACTGTAAACAAGATTCTCTGTTTCTTAGTCCCTTCTGTAATAAAGTTCTTAGTACTTTTACTTTATGTATTTTATGGTATAAATCTCAAATATTCCCCAAAAGTCTTATGGGTTCAGAGGTTGGGATTTAAGAATGTGCTTGAATCTTGAAGCAAAACCCTCTTCAGTGGATTAAACGAAAGGTGAGTTTATAAACTAGAAATGTTGGGAGGGTGTGGGGAAAAAGGAAACTTTCTCTACTGTTGGTGGGAAGGTAGACTGATACAACCATTATGGAAATCAGTGTGGAGACTCCTTAATATCTAGGACTGGAAATCCCATTCAACTCAGCTATCCTGCTACCAGGAGTTTTCCCCGAATAACTGAAAACATTATAGCATAGTGATATTTTTGCACCTATGTTTATAGCAGCACAATTTGCCATAGCCAAATCTTGGAAACAACCAAAATGTCCATCACCTGAAGAATAGATAAAAAAAGATGTGGTATTTTTACACAATGGAATATTACTCAGTTATAAAGAATAATAAACTTGAAGCCTTCATATATAAGTGGATGCAACTTGATATACTCATAAGTTAAATAAATCAGACCTACATGTGTAAATATTATATAGTCTACCTAGTGTAAGAACTCAAAAGAAGAAATAAAAATAGAAAAGTATAACAGTTCAATGGGAAGTGAGAACTTAAGGATTAAATAATGAAGAGAGCAAGGAGAACAGTTAGGAAGGAAACATGGCAGGGGCAAAACCATGCATTTATATACACAAGTTGGTTAAGACAATGGTCCGAGGCATGTCCAACAGGTTTTACAAAATAGCACTTAACTGGGACAATTTTCACCATAACTATATATGCTGATATCTGTGAAGCAAGAAAATACATTGAGCATTACATTGTGCAATACTAAAATTATGCATGGAATACCTGTCATTCTGTTATTCTAAATGTGTACTGCTTCTAATATCATGTCAATGATTGCTATACTCTCTCAAGTAAATGACTGTAAAAAAGTCATAACAGAGAATAACAGACAAGAAAAAAGTTTCATAGGACTATCATGCTACAATTGTGTTTTTTTTAAAGAATTATTTATTTATCTTTTTTCTTGTTTCAAAACTTTTGTTTGTTTATTTGTTTATTTTTATGACCAGCTCAGCCCACCCCGAGGGCAGGGCTGGCGCAGCATGTGGTGCCGGGGATCAAACCGCGGTCCCTGCAGCCACCTAATCTTTCCTAAGCAGGCGCTTTAGACCACCGAGCCATCCTGTTAGGCCCCTACAATTTTGTATATATTTAAATTCCTAAATTTCTGTGTAAAAATTGCATAATTTTTTCATGTTATGTAGGGATTTAAAGTATAGAATATCAATGACTGGTGGAAAATAGAAGTTCCATATAATGTCTAAAGTGTTTGATATTCAGAAAGATAGTGATGTTCAGCTCAAGTGCCTATGCTGTATGGAATAATATCACTAAGCTTCTCTTCTGGAGGGTTAACAACTTAGGTCTGCAGACCAAAAAATTACAGAAAAAGAAGGTGTACAAAGATAGCCAATATTTTGGCTCTAGCCCTTCAAGGTTAGTGAGAACACAGGACATAAGAGAACCTGTACTGTAACATCTGTAGCTCAATGGTGTCCTAAATTTTCTATTCAAGGAGATTATGGGACCACAGAAGTAAGGGATCTGTGATGTACTGTGTGCTTAAGGAGAGTCACCTAGAGAGAAAACATTGTCTCAGGCTTTCACAGAGAGCAAACTGATCAAGCAATAGCCGTGACTCATCCAGACGGCTGACACTGACAAAAGATCTAAAAACTACTTCTACATGGTTTTAGGGAATCTGACTGACCTTGTGAGATATAAAAGTTACATTTTTCGTTATATCAGTCTTGCTTTATCTTGATCTTCATTACCCAGCAGAAAAGTCTAACCATGAGGTATAAAAAGTAAAGCTATATTAATATGCTGAGCTGTAAAGGGCTCAAATCAATAGCTTCCAATATTACCAGTTCTGCTGATAACTCAGTACTTTTATGGACTATTGGACTTTATATGCAACTGCTTTCTCTTATTTCAATGAGATGAAAGATTTTTACTAATAGTGTTTAGACAAAATATCATGTCTGCATCTTGTCATCTGAATAACTACTACGAAGACAACAATATGCAATGTATTAATTATTATAATTGTCCTACTAACCTGTTGTGAAACTGTCTCATTGTTCTTTCATTCTTGTTAAAATTAATATAAAAAAAAACGCTGGTGAATTTATAGATGAAAATACCATTAGGAGGTGGACAGAGGTAGAAGAGTGCAGAAGAGTGGAACCACTGGAGATTCATATCTGGAGAACTTCTGTGTGTGTGTCTGTGTCTGTGTCTCTCTGTCTGTGTGTCTCTGTTTGCATCTCTCTGGTCATGTCTGTCTGTGTCTCTCTGTCTAGCTCTGTCTCTCTCCTTCTCTCTGGTTTCTCCCACTCCCTCTGCTTTCCAGCTGCCAGGGATCAAGTAACTTACTTCCATCATGGCCTTCTACCATGCAATTTCTGCTATGGAAACCACCAACCATGTACTGAATGTTCTGAAACTGTAAGTCAAATCAGAAGCTTCACTTTTATGCTGCAAATAACAGGTATTTTGTCATTGCCACAGGAAAAATTGAGTATTACGATATCTCTAAGAGGTTAATAGAAACAATTTTGTTTGATGTCTTGGATCTTTGAGTTTGCCTTTATAGAAAAAGGCAATACAATAACATAAATACTTTCAGTTGCTATGGAAAGTCATTTCAGTACATCCAGTTGTTTTTTCCCCTGCCTTTAAAGAATTATATTTTAAAATCTTATTAACCTTCCTTGATCATAGATTTTTCCAATGTAATTAACTATTAGAATCTCTCCACTTCTCTGAACATAAATATTAAGAGACATCCTAGTTTGCATATTTCTAATACAGAATAGTCTAAGTTAGGACTTCTACTTGAGCCTGAATTGTGAATATAGCAGGAATTAATCAGTGAAAGACATCTTATGAAGAACATTTAAATTGCTTGAAAAATTAATAGTTATGATTGGAATGTCTATTAAATTAACAAGAAAACCTGTGGATGATAGCCGGGCGTGGTGGCTCACGCCTGTAATCCTAGCACTCGGGAGGCTGAGGCAAGAGGATCGGTGTGAGTTCGAGACCAGCCTGGGCTACAAAAGTGAGCTCAAGGCCAGCCTCAACTGCATAGCGAGACCCTGTCTCAAAAAGGCAAAAAAAAAAAAAAAAGAAAACCTGTGGATGAGAAAAGGAAATGAAAGTAGGAGATATGCATACCTACACTTAGAAGAATGTATTTAATGGAGGCTCCTACCACATATCTGTATTTTTCTTTTTTCTTTTGGTTTTTCTTTCATTTGAGGGCATGAAAAACTTCATTTCAGAGATTGTTTAAGCTCCTTGTGTTTGAATCTGATAACTAAATTGCTGTACCTTTAAAATTCTACATACGTCATAAACCACTGCTTTAACATAGAAAATTTGTAAAAGAAAGATCTAAGACCTATGAGATGAATACTTCAAGCTATTGCCAAAGAAAGACTTTGTCTCCCAGTAACGCAGAGCACTCATGCTTTACGTGCATGTGGCTCCTAAACTCTAACTCATTATTCAGTGAAAATTATGGGGAAAGACAAATAGGTCATTGGGAAAGGTATATGAGGAATTAGAAACCTTGGTTCCACTTGAGAGCTTTCCACTGTGAATTTTCTATGACAAATGGTTTCTGAGTCTCTGTCTGAAGACTCATTCATTTGAAATATTCACTCACCTGAAATACTGGGTAGAAGACAAAATGTGTTTTCATGTTTCTATAGATCCTAAATGTGTATATCAAGAGACAATCTAATCCAACTTTTAAAAATTGCTGGTTTCTCTTACTTAATTATTGAAGTGTAATTATTTCTTATTTGCAACAAAGTAACATTGAATATTTTTGTTTCACTCCATTATTAGATAAACAGCTTTAAGTCATTCAAGGCATTGAAGCAAAGCTGCAATTCATGGTGTGCTACCTTGTGACAGACCAAAAATTTTCAAGGAAACAAGGACAAAAACTTCTTGATGACACACATGGAGTCACCAGAACATCTGCTCTACAGATGGCTACTCGGCTTCTGATTCTGGCTCCAACAATCCGAATCCGATTAGATACCAAATATAAATAAAGATTGTGCTCTACAATTGGTATCAGTGAGAGAACAGTATCAGAACCATGGTTCTATTGCTCTTAACTGGCAAGAGAAAGCTAAATCAGACAATCAGAGAGCTAAAAGAAGGTCAGGTAGAAGCTAAGGCTAAGGACATGATGGATTTCTTTGTTAAAATTTATGGGGAAAATTCCTCTAAAATCAGTTTGGTTGCTTTAAATGTCAAGAGTGACATCTTTGGCAATCAGGTCTGCTCTAGAAGTGAAGTCTTGGGACTTGCACTGCACATACAGCACAGGAGGACAAGGAACTACATGGAAGAGAAGATGAGTGACTTACACAAATGCAAGTTTATGGAATTGTACTTATGATGTTCATTTTCTCTGTCTTCCTTTTAATCATCTTACTGAACAGCTTAAGACCTCTTTGCCATAATGTCACTCACATTTGTACATATCTTTTAAAGGTTCAGGGGCATATTTTGATGCAACATTTAAAAAGATGGCAGGGTTGTCATGTTAACTTTTAAATTATGATTTTGTGAAAACATAAGCAGCAGTCACTAAGAAGGGTGGGTAACTTATTCATCATTCTGTATTATACTATTGCTCGGTTGTTGCAATACTACTTTCTAGATAAAAAAAAAAAATAAGTAAGCCCACCTCTAACTAGTGGCAGGCCCAGTGTGTGGGACCTGCCACCTGCTGGAACCTCCCTTCATGCAGCTCAGGCCAGGTGTGGAAACCTGCGGTAGAATTCCCAGCAGAAAGGCTAGGGAAGAGATCCAGCCAGCTAATCCCAGAGCAGAACAGTTTGTTAGTGGGGCACAGTGGGTTCATTTCCATGGAAGGAACAGGAAGCAGGAAGAAGCCAAGCACAGCAGTGAGAAAGAAGCCAGGTTCAGGTGGACAAGATCAAACTTGGTAGACCCTGACCCGATAAGCTGAGACACACTGCTACACTGTTAGACCCAGATCTATGAGAGCATATTCTCTCTCTCTCTCTCTCTCTCTCTCTCTCTCTCTCTCTCTCTCTCTCTCTCTCTCTCTCTTTCTCTCAACGGGTAACTGTGGTGAAATAGTCTTCCTGAAAGACTCCAGGTACCTTAAGGGGAGGTGGTCAGACAGAACTTAGGTGAATTTCTAATTTAGTATCTGCTTAGCTATACAGTCATAATGCTTCCTCTATGGTCTAATATGCAAACCCATTCATTACAAAAGTTTGTAAATTGCTAAATCTAATTACCCATTTTTAGTATTACTAATTGCAGTATTGTAAATATAAAACTCACTGCCTTAAACATATAATCTACACTGAGTAACAATATCTGTAGGTGGTAAGGTAACTAGTGCAATGAAGCTCTATGCCAGAGTTTTATGCCAAAGACAGTGCCATACAAAGAGAAGGAGTAAAATGAACTCTCAGGCCCCAAGCCCACCCAACACAAATAGCATATGAAGAAATAGCATAGAAGAAGTTGGAAGACACACTCCTAAAATCTCTGAAATAGTAGTGTCTGAAGTACAGAAACCACTACAGAAAGGTATAGAAGAAATCAGATCAGGAATAATCTCTGAAGTAAAGAAAGAAATGATAATTATGATGAAAGAATTACTTCCTGCTTTTAAGTAAGACATTGATAAAAAATAGAGGCAAATGCAAAAATGATGAATCCTTGAATGAACAATATAGGAAAGTAATAGAATGTGTGACACAGATTCAAAGAGATACATAGGAAATTAAAATCTCAATCACAAGTTGAGAAAAAAATGATTGAATGAAAGTGAAGATAAACCTTCTGACCTTGAAGACACAATTGCAGCTAGTGAAAATGTAAGAAAAGATCTCCTAAAAACAACTAGGATGCAGGAATAAAACAATTCAACATCTACAAGATGGTGCAAACATGAACAACATAAGATTAATAGGCATCGGTAAGAAAGAAAGAGTCAATACAAGCGATATAAAAAGAATATAGGGAGAAGTAACAGCAAAAAACTTTCCAAATATGGAGAAACAAACTGACGTTCAGGTAACCAAAGTATATGCAGCTCAAAATAGCATCAACACAATTTCCACCACACCCATACATATAATAATCAAGATCCCAGACATTCAGCATAACAGCAGTGTTCAAAAAGCCACTAGAGAAAAGAAACAGATCATATTTAAAGGAAAACTCACCAGAATAATGGCAGGTTTCTCTTCACAAACCATCACGTCAAGAAGACTGCAGACCAAAGTACTTCAAGTCTTACAAGAAAACAAATTTCACCTCAGACTGCTGTATCCTGTAAAACTCTCTTGCAAGTTTAGTGGGAAAGTGAAATACGTCCATGACAATGAACAACTAAAGAATTCATGACAACAAAGCCAACCTTACATAGACTACTAAAAGATATTCTAGAGAGGGATCAAAATGTCCACAACTTCAAGAACGAGTGTGGGTCAACAAATAGGTCAAACATTTAAATGCAGGAGAAAAACAGACAACTAACAGCAAGAAAATAACATATCATACATGCCAATATATCTCAGTTATAATCATCAATGTAAATAGACTCAATTCATGAATCAAACAAAATATACTGGCAGAGTGGAATAGGAAACAATATCCAAAAATATGCTGTGTAGAAGAAACACACTTAACTCATAAAGAAATTCATAGGCTCAAAGTCAAAGGATGGAAAACAATACTACATGTCTCAGAGCCTCACAAAAAAAGCAATGGTAGTAATCCTATTCACAAACAAGCTGAACTTCAAGAAAGATTAAATGATACAAAGAAGGCCACTATATACTGGTTATGAAAAAAATATAAGAGGAAGAGGTATCAGTCATAAATATGTAAGCACCAAACACAGGAGCACCGAGCTATGTAATACAAATATTAATGGACATGAAAAATCTAGTATCCAATACCACAGTCTTAACAGACTTTGACACTGCCCTATCCAGAAAGCATAGGTCAGGTAGACAAAAATTTGCCAAAGAGGTAGCAGAACTAAAGCAGACCTTTGAACAAACGGACTTGGTGGACATATTCAGTGTTCTACCCAACAACATCTAAATATGCATTCAGCTGCACAAGGACATTTTCTTAAATATACCACATACTAGTCCATAAGTTATACTTAAGTATATGCATGAATAAAGAAATTACTTCATGCATATTATCTGACCAAAGTGAAATGAGACAGGAGATTGATATGAAAGAAACCAAGAAAACTGCATAAACACATGAACATTAAATAATGCCTTCCTCACCAGGCATAAGTGCCTGCCTGGCAAGTGCAAGGTCATGAATTTGAACTCCTGTTCCCACAAAATAAACAAGAAAACAAGCAAAAACACCTTCCTCAGAAACCAGTGGGTTATAGATGCATTTAACAAGAAATTAAACAATTTCTACAATTCAATGACAATTCAAGCTCAACTTAGAACTATTTGTGGGATGCAATGAAAGCAGTTCTTGGAGGGAAATTTATATTTCTAAACATACTTTAGGAAAACAGAAAGGAAACAAATAGACCGAATACAAAGTCCAAATATGGGAGGAAATTATAAAAATCAGAGCAAAAATTAATGCAATTGATGCAAAGAAAACAATATAAAGAATTAATCAATTGAAAAGCTAGTTCTTTGAAAGATGAAATAAAGCTGATAAAGCCCTAGGTAACCTCATTTAAAAAAAAAAAGAAGAAAAGAAAAGAAAGAAAAAGTCAAATTCGAGAACAAGGAATAGAAAGAGTGAAACTACTACAGACCCTGTGTAATTTCAGAAGAACACCATTGGCTACTTTGAAAATCTTACTTACATGGAATTACAGACACAGAAGAAATGGACAGATTTCTAGAAAGGTACAAATTACCAAAACTGAATCGAGAAGATTTAAGAACACTCAATAGTCCAATAACAGTCAATAAAGTTGAAAGTGTAATAGAAACATTATTGACAAAGAAAAACTCATATCATGATGGATTCCTAGCTGAAGTTTTTAAGAAATTTACAAAAGATATAATTCCTCTATTCTTCAAAGCCTTCAGTGAAATTGGAAAAGGGTGAATACTCCACAAATCATTCCTGGAGCAAGTATCATACTGATACCAAAACCAGAGAAAGATTCAACTAAAAAAGAGAACTACAGGCCAATCTCCCTCATGAACATAGATGCAAAAATCCTCAGTAAAATCCTAGCAAATAGAATACAGCAAAATATTAAGTGCAAGGATGGTTCAACATACTCAAATCTATAGATATAATACGCTATAGCAATAGAACCAAATTCAAAAACCACATGATCATCTCAAATGATGCAGAAAAGATTTTTTACAAAGTTCAACATTCACTTATGTTCAAAGTCCTACAGAAAATTGGAATAGATGGAGTCTACCTCAATCTTATAAAAGACATTTATGATGGCCCAAGAACTAACATAATTCTAAGTGGGGAAAACTGAAATGTTTTACTCTCAGGTCAGGTAGAAGGATGTTCTCTATCCCCACTCCTATTCAGTATAGTTATGGAATCATTAGCTAGAGCCATTAGACAACAGAGAAAAAGAAAAGGATTAAGAATAGGTAAAGAACAAGTTAAACTCATTATTTACAGACGACATGATGTTCTACTTGGAAGACCCAAAAGACTTCATCAAGAAGCTACAGAATTAGATAGCAAATTCAGTAGCATAGCAAGTTACAAAGTCAGTACCCAAAATCAACAGTATTCATCTACACAGATAACAAACACAGAGAGAAATTAGAAAAATATACCCTTTATAATATCACAGCCAAAAAATGAAATACTTAGCAATTAATCTAAAGAGGAAAAAGATATATTCAATGAAAATTGCAGTACTCTGAAAAAAGAGACTGTAGAGGATTTCAGAAATTGGAAAAATGTTCTGTGCTTCTGGACAGGAAGAAACAATATTGTGAAGATTGCTATACTCCTAAAATTGTTATACAGCTTTAATTCAATTTCCAGCAAAATACTAAGAGCATACCTCACAGATCTAAAGAAATCATTTGCAAAATTTATTTGGAACCAGAAAAGACATAGAAGAGCAAAGGCAATCTTGGGCAACAAAGGCAAGGCAGTAGATATTACATCTCGGACCTGAAATTATACTATAAAGTACTGTGATAAAATCAGCATGATATTGGCAAAAATTCGATCTCGGAATCAGTGGAATAGATTAGAAGATGCGGAAGCAATTACAAACACACTCAGCCTTCTTATCTGCAACAAAGTGGCCAAACATGTTTACTGGAAGAAAGATAGCTTCTTTAACAAATGAATCTGGAAAAACTGGCTCTCTATATGCCAAAAACTGAAACTTGACCCAGGTCTATCACCATAGTCAAAATGGAGTCCGGGCATAGTGGCACAAACCTCTATACCCAGCACTATGGTGGCACAAATCAGAAAAATCACTATGAGTATATGAGTTGGATTGTGAGACCCTGCACACACACACACACACACACACACCACCACCACCACCACCACCACCATTTAAAAGAGATTAAAGATCTAAACATCAAAACAGAAACACTAAATCTCCTGGAACAGAAAGTTATAGGCGTCCCCACCAGTTTCTCATCTTAGTCCAAGAAGTCAGTATTTGTAATCCCAATGATGTTATCAGAACCCATCAAGTTAATTCCAACCTATCACTCCCAGTGCAACCCATGGCAAAAGTAAAGACACTAACACATATTTCTAATTACTGGGAAACCAAGGGCCCTAAATTGAGTCGTGAAGATGACTTTCCGAAACAAAAGGGCTGACTCAGGGCAGTACACAGGTTATATTCAGTGAAGGAGGAGTGGCTTGAGAAGGAATGACTGAGAATTATGGGAAATAGGTGAGTACTGTGAGCTGAGGTAAGTGGCCTACATTTATCTGTGCTATATGCAGAAAAAGTAATTTGCATTGTGCTATTGACATAGCATCTAATATTTTGGAAGTTTGGTGCTCAGCAAAAATGGAGACAATTGATTTTCTTTCAAGGTGAGCTACTCAGGTGGTCCTCCACAGAAAGGTCAAAATCTTGAAGATATAGGGAGAGACAAACATTTCATGAATGAGAATCAAACTGCAGAGGAAATATTTGAAAGACTTTTTCAGTAGGACCTCCTCTTATTGGAAGTTGCTGAATGTCAAAAGAAATTGCCAGCAGAGTGAATAGATAGCCCACGAATTTGGAAAAATTCTTAACTAATAATCACTCAGACAAAGTTTTTTATCTAGAATTTATTAAGAGCTAAAAAAAAAAACATTAGGCCTCCAAAATTAGAGGCCCAAACAGAAAAAGAGTGTCCGAGATTCAGACACACTTCTCGGAGG
This sequence comes from Myocastor coypus, assembly GCA_004027025.1. Taxonomy (NCBI): domain Eukaryota; kingdom Metazoa; phylum Chordata; class Mammalia; order Rodentia; family Myocastoridae; genus Myocastor; species Myocastor coypus. The sequence goes on along the minus strand of PVJA010004832.1, from coordinate 34,138 downwards.
AAGAAATAGAAGAGGCAAATAAATACATGAAAAAATGCTCCACATTACTAGCCATTGGCGAAATGCAAATTAAGATAACGTTGAAATACCATTTGACCCCAGAAAAAATGGCTGCCATAAAGAAATCAGTGCGTAATAAATGTAGGACAAGCTTCAGGGAGAGAAGGAATCCTTTTCTACTGCTGGTTGGAATGTAAACTGGTGGAATCATTCTGGAAATCAATGTGGAGACTCCTCAACAAAGTAGGAGTAGAAATCCCATTAAATCCAGTTATTTCCTTTCTGGGAATTTTCCCAAAAGAACTGAAAACATCATCTTAGTGATATATGTGCATCTATGTTTATAGCAGCCCAAATTGTCATAGCCAAACCTTGAAAACAACCAACATGCCAATCACCTGAGGAATAAAAGTAAAAAAAATGTGGTGTTATTATATAATGAATTATTACTCAGACATAGAGAAAAACAAACTTGAAGTGCCATAGGTAAGTTGACGCCACTTGAAGCTATACTCACCACTGAAATAAGCCAGACCCACATATATAAATATCTTATTGTCTGCCTAATATAAGATTCAAAAGGAGAAAGAGTAAACAATGAAGAGAAAGGAAAAAAAGTTAGGGAGTAAAGTAGGAGCAAAACCATATATTTACATATACAAAATGGATAAGGCAATAGTCCTAAGAATTTCCATCAGGATTTTGAAAGTAGAAGTTAATCAGTAGAATTAACCCTGACTCACTCTATATGCTGATATCTGTGAACTAAGCAAATAAATTGAGGCCAGCAATGTGTAACATTAAAACCAAGCTTAGAATACCTGTCATTTTGGTCTTCTAATTGTGTACTGTTTCTAATGTTGTATCAATTAGTACTACTCTTCCTTTGAAGTATTTTTTTTAAAAGATAATAAAAGAAAATAAGAAATGAGAACAAAAATTTAAGACTTCTTGAAAGTATATGGTAATATTCAATCATATGTCCTATCTTGCATAACTATATCTGTTAATCTGAGCAACAGATTTGACAGAGAAAATATATATCAATTACTATTAATCAGCTATCTTCATTTTGAAAATCTATAATGTATGCATTCTTATATCTTACCCTGTTTCTGTTTTGCTTTTGTTTTTCTTGCTCTTATTTTTACTCTCCAAAATAAAAGAATATTATAACAATAAAAAAGAAAAGAAGAGGAAAGAAAAGAAGTAAATGATTTATATTCTGAACTATCCACAAGATATCTGCATGTTTCTCCCATTCATATGATATGAAAACTTTCCTAATGGTGAAATCTCAATAATTTTCCCTTTGACATTTTTTGTCTCTATCTTTGAAGGCTTTCTATTATTTCTCCCACTTAGGATGAGTAGTAGCTTCTATGTTACTTTCTTGGAGTCTTAGCTCCTAGTTAAGTGTCCTGCATTCAGCCTCATACCCACAAACATAGAGTTTTCAAGTTTTATATGGAGTTTCTCTTGCAGTCCCTCACCCTCTTCTTTATTTCTTCCCAGGTGAGTAGCTGGTGCTGATTCTGTGCTACTATCACCAGAACTTTAAGAACAGGCTTAAGTAGATTTCGAATTTGGGCAAAGTATCATGCTAATTGAGACAATAATATATATATATATATATATATATATATATATATATATATATATATATTGGCAGTACTAGGGATTTAACTCAGGACCTTGCACTTGCCAGGCAAGCACTTACTCCACCGAGCTATCTCCCCAGCCCCACAAAATACTCCTTTTGATAGATGCATTTTTTTCTTAATTAGTTTATGCACTCTTTTTTAATATGATCTGGAAATGTGAATGTGAGAGGCTCTGGGAAACTGTAACATTTATACCTAAGCAAAAAGTCACAGGACAGAGCAATGATTTATAAAATTGTTTCATGTCTTACTTTGGGTTAAGGAATATACACTAGGAAGTTCAGAAGAGATAGATATTTTCTGTGATCCTGTGATTCTTTATTCATCGTGACGGCTTTAGGGATAACCAGTTTGAATTACATAACGGCATCATTATATGAAGTCCTGGCCAGCTTATACAAATAAACAGCCATTATTGAAATTCACATCTTTATTATAGTAAGCAACTCAGTTGGATTTGAAAGAATTCTGTATTGTTGACATTAATGAGATTTTTTTCCTTTATTTTTGTTTGCCCAGTGCCCAGAGATCTTACTGAAATGTCAGGTGATTTTCTTTATCACCAAGTGGTAATCATCTTATTTTGGCTTCTAGTATTGTAAGCATCCCACACATTTTCTTTATTAATAGATAAGACTTGCTTGGAAAGTACATAGGAAGACAGAAAACCTATGACTCCTGTTATAAATTTACAGTGACAGAAGAAACTGTTTGGAATTTTATTTCCTGAAATTAAAATTCATTTGTAATTTTATCTATTAAAGCATCCTGAACTTGATCATTTAATTAAAATGATTCATTTGTTCAACAGGTACGTTGAGCAAATCAAAAAAGGACTTTAATGCATTCAGAACTTTAGAAAAGCAAATAAGTGTGAGTCACCATCAATAATTCTAATGCTGAATTATTTGCTACCATTCTTTTTTGTGACATATCAAGAATGGCAGGAAATACAATTTTCCATTTACTTACTCTTTGCTGACTTGTTGAATTAAATAGATTATAATGAAATGCTAAATGGAACTTCTAAAATTCTCCTCCTAAAGCAGTGGTTCTCAACCTTTCTAATGCTGTGACCCTGCAATACAGTTCCTCATGTTGCGGTGGCCCCAAACCAAAAAATTTTGGTGGCTATTTCAAATTACTAATTCCAATAAATAACATTTCACCAAGGCATAGCATGTGTTTAAATATGTATTTTCCGATGGCTTTAGGCGACCCCTGTGTTTTGGTCATTCAACCCCCGCTGGGGTCATGACCCACATGTTGAGAACCGCTGTCCTAAAGCATATCTTGAAATAAGATCCCGTTTTTTGCATAGTCTTTGGTAAAGCTGGTTTAGTGCAATCGGATAAAGAGCTTTTAGACCAACATCTTATACTGGGAAATTGTTGCCATTATTTACAAACAAAATCTTTTTAAATATCTCAATAAATGTTTTCAGTTTAGTTCTGTAGAGAAGAGCTGAGTTGCACATGCTCAGAAACTATAACTAATAACTTACCATTTTCAATTGAAAGCATAAATCTATTGATAAAGATGAACAAAGAAAATTTTGATTTTCACTGTTTAGTATATCATTTTTATACTAGGATTTTTATTGATCCAATTGCAATAAAGAAACCACTAGTTTATAATGACCCAAAAAACTTAGAGCAGTGACCCAATAATGAGACATTTTCTTTTATTCATAGAGATGAAGGATACAGATAATTTTCATGCCTGCATCTTATATTAATTAGTTTTAAGTATTAAACAACTATAAAATATAAAATATAAAATATCTGAACTATTTCATTTTCCTTGTTTTCTTTTTAGTTATCTATAGGGATTATTTCTCAGATGTTAATACATAATATAAACAGACATCAGTCCACTTCATGAAGAACGTTTAAAACTTAGACGCTTTTAACATTAGCTGACTATAACAATTCAGATTTTAAAATTTTAAACTTAAATGGTACACTATTAAACCAACATATTTGTTCTCAGTGGAGCAATAACTAACATGGACTACAGAATTTATTTGATTTTATCAAAATCATAAATTTTATTGTCTCACATTTCTTACTCCTATGCAAAATGGAAATGCTTAAAATTTTCATGAACAGTATTAATTGTTTAGAAACATAAGTAGCACCTGAGTTCTGTGTCTTCTATTTCCCTTCCAAGGTAATTTTAGCATTTCCCAGGAATCCTCTCTCTGTAGTATTGAGAGTGTTAAAATGGTCACGAAGGTGCCCAACACCTCTCTAAAATCTAGAGACTAAAATGCTGACAAATGACAGAATATACCAAAAATGTACAAATTACAAATCAATAATCCTTAAATTTCTAACACTTAGCTTTTCCACTATAAGGAATTTCATAACAAATATAAAGGAGCATGTCTATCCCAGTGATACCATTTTGCATAAAAGTGTTCCTAATTCTGGTTAATGCCTACCCACTTCCTTCTTACTCCTTTACAGTATCTAATAATTTTGAATAGTTTGCAATTCAGGTTTTTGTGTAGTAAAATGTAACACGTCTGGATATTTCAATTTGAAAAGTATTTTTCTAGGGTATCTATAATTTAGCACTTTCTAGCTAGTAAGTAGTAGACAATTTTCTAAGTGCTTTAATTGAATTAGTTTATTTAATCTTCCTAATGACAATGTTTAATCAAATGATTATTGTTTCTGTGCTACACAGAATAGGACACCGAGACACAGTAGCTAAAGTTCCCTTGTTGCACAATTGTTCTAAGCACAGCTTAAACTCTGTATGTTTGTTGAATAAGTAGATTAGAAATATAATCTGTCACCACACTACATAAATTTAGTGACATTTTAATGCTCAGCACCACTAACAGACATGGTATAAATGCTTATTAACTGCTATTATGTGAGAGAACAATGCATGCATTCCTTTCTTCATGGAAGACTGAAGAAGAGAAGGTAAGGCTGTGTCTAGTATGCTCAGACTAACTAATTTTTGGAACAGTAATTGTGGAAGAAGTCACAGGAAAACACATGTAGAAATAAGTATAGATAGGAAGAGATATTTCAACACATTGGATGCTGAGACAGATTTAGATATTTATGAAAATTTTTCTACACCAATAATCTATTACTTGTGAGAATCTGACTCTAGTTTTTAAGTTTTACAATGGTATTGAAGTGATGATACACATTCATTTCGAACTGTGGCTTAATTTTTCATCTTTTCCAGGCCATTAGGTGTGTGGTATCAGAGATGCTAAGCAGCTGCAGAGTGTCCCAGCTGCCTGTCAGCTATGCAGCCCTGATGCTGAGCAACCAATGTACTGCAGCCTGCTGTACTCCCACGCCATGATTCTCTCTGTGTCAGGTGTAACAGATGCACTTTCTGTGTGTGTGTGTGTGTGTGTGTGTGTGTGTGTGTGTGTGTGTGTGTGTGTGTGTAACATATATGCCGCTTTCCTTTTGCTGAAACAAAATACTCAACGGGCCCAATTTAAAGCAGGAGACATTTATTCTACCTCGTGGTTTTGGGAATTCAGCCTATGATCAGCTGGCTCCGAGATAGAAACGGCACTACTAGGAAGATCTGAAGGAGAAAACACGCTGAATGAGGGACTGCTAGGAAGCAGGGGGAGAGGAACACTCAGGAAGCACCTTCCTCCAAAGGCAAGCCCCAGTATGCACTTCCTCGGCCAGGACCCTGCTTTCTGAGAGTGCGTTCAATTCACACATAAATGCATCAGTCCCCTGATGAGTGCCGCACCACTCAAGATCCATTTGTTTTCCTAAACCCCTGCCTCTGAACATGCAAGACTTTTGGAGGGCATTGTAGAAGTATACCATAGCACTGGTGTACTATCCCAACTAGAGAACTGTCTGTGCGGATTTAGATATTCCAGTCAGCCCATCTACATCACTGCCTTAGGAATCACTATCAACCCTGGCTCTCTCTGTATATCTGGACCATCTTTCCTTTTAGATGAGTTAGACAAACCAGACAGGTCTGTAATCCTTGCGCTGCTTAGCATCTTCTAAATATTGCTTTACTCTTCTTTTCTTTCTTTTTTAGGTACACAAAAGAATCAATTTATTAGAGAAAGAAAACTTCTCTAATAAATAGATGACCAGTGGTTTCCCCTACTCTGTTCTTTTCTGCAGAGCCCTCAAACCTGAGAATTAACAATGTGCTCAGAAGTGGGCCAATGGAAATAAAGCACTCATTGTAACAAATTACTGTTGCCTGCAAATGGTTTGAAGGCATTTCACTATTTGTGGCCTCAGAACTGGTACATGTGTTTGAGTAACACATGGCCTAGCAGAGTCATTATTTTTCTTCTAATAATCTAGCGGTTGCATTTACAAAATATGCACAATTTTGACTAGAGAGTATCTAAACAGGAAACATAATTACTTTCTCTGTGATTTACTTTCTTTTTATGATACTTTTGAAGTGATCTGCTAGTATTAATTAATTGATAGAGTATGAACCCAAAGAGTCACAGAATACTGGACTGCACTTCAAATAAAGAGAAAACTGCTCTGAGAGTTGTTATTGCTAGTGTTTGTGTATGGAAGAGACTCTGTCAGGGAGGGGTGTGTTTGGAAGTGTTTTAGGTAATTAAGATAGGCCCACAACAAATGAGCATGCTTAAAATTCATTTTATAAAACCATTTTTGTTTACAAATTATAAAGATGAGCTTATATATCGGGTTTTACGATTTGCAATAAATTTGTATAACGAGTGGCTAATTTTTTCTTAACTATTTAATGAGTATTTTCTAATTTTTATTCTTTTAGATGCCAGTGATAGGTACAACATAAATGATAACATTCCCTAGAGAGATCTAAATCCTTGCAAAAATGAGAGTGTAGAAAAAAATGAAAAGGAAAAATATTATCATCTCTTCCCATACAAACAGTTCATGGAATGAATTTCTTATGTATCAGAATCTATAGCCAGATCTCTTGAACTGGCATAGTGCTTATATATTACATAGATCCCCTTTTAAGCTTGCAAATAATTTCTAGATTGCTTGTACTACCTAATACATAAATGATATGTAAGTAGTTGCTATATTGAATTGTTTAGAAAATGACAGCAAGAAACAATTGGTATGTATTTTGCAATACACAATTTGTGTTTTTTGTCAAATATTTTTATTCATTATTGGTTAATTCTATAGATGCTGGAATGACAGTTACAGAGGATCTAGAGTACAAGATAAAGGTGATTTAATGAAGCTAAAGCAGTAATATCTTAGAAAGGATAGCAAGGAATTAGTGCGAGATTCCTAGATTAGGATTCTGGTATAGGCATAATTATAAGGCACATTATTCAACCCATCAAGAGAATCACTAACAGAAAGCAGAGTGAGAGAGAGAGAGAGACAGAGAGAGAGACAGAGAGAGACAGAGAGAGAGAGACAGAGAGAGAGAGAGAGAGAGAGAGAGAGAGAGATCTGTAGGAAATAAATGATGCCCTAACCAAGCTAACTGAAGTATAGCATCAGTTTTTTTTTTTTTTTTTTTTTTTTTTTTTTTTTTTTTTTTTTTTTTTTTTTTTTTTTTTTTTTTTTTTTTTTTTTTTTTTTTTTTTTTTTTTTTTTTTTTTTTTTTTTTTTTTTTTTTTTTTTTTTTTTTTAATCATACCATTCTAAATGCAGAAACTAATGGCTTCTGAGGTTTCCCTTTGGTTGCTTTTTTTCATGAGATGAATTGCAGTATCTTAGCTTCCTCTTTAAAACATTGGCTTATTTTAACTAAAATTTTAAAAGAAACAATTAAGTACATTGCTATGTATTTTTTAAGGAATTTATTTTGTTTTTTTAAATTATTATTATTAATTTTTTTTCTTGTTTCAGAACCTTTATTTGTTTATTCACTCATTTTTTTATGGCCGGCTCAGCCTGCCCCAAGGGCAGGGCTGGCATAGCATGTGGTGCCAGGGATCGAACCTCCGTTCCTGAAACCGCCCAAGCTTTCCCAAGCAGGCACTTTAGACCACTGAGCCATCCCACTGGGCCCCTTGCTATGTATTTTAATACTAGCTTGATTAATAAATATTTGGATATTATTCCAGTGTTATGTTAATTTTTCTAAACATTGAGCGCCAAATTACTTAAATAAGTTAATAAACCAAAAATCCCACATGATCCTAATTAGTTTGTAAACTAGCCTACAGCTGAGATGCAGCACTTGGGAGGGCACCTGCTGAACAGCAGTGAGGAGCAGTCTGTGTGGGGCACATCTCCAATGCATAATAAGCCTGTCATCTTTTATTATGTCACTGAGGAGTACCTAACTCTTGCCTAACTCTTGTACAAGTTCAATATACTAAATTATTTTTAGGACAAATATATGATTAATTTAAATTTATTCAAGTATGGGACATATATATATATATATATATATATATATATATATATACATATATATATATATATATATATATATATCTTTGTATGTTGCAGTGATTTCCTTTCCAGTTTGTCAGTGTGTTTGGGTTTCCTTGTAAGTGAAGTCTTCTTGCCCCTTTGTAATAATTTTAAATAAATTATCAAATCAAAAGTCAGAAGGACATCATTCAAGTTAAACTACACCATAAATTTAGGTAAAGTTTTGAGAACTTTGCTCAACACGTTGTCTGAAAGAATGTGTACCAAAATCTGAGATGTGTGTGCATTGTGAAGACACGGTGTACTGCCTTTATGCAATTTCAGATTCTATCCAGAAACTTTACTAGAATATTTACTGCAGCTTTACATGTATATTTGGCTGTTTTTAAGGAAGGAGAGTTTTATTTAGCTCACAGTTTGAACAGGCTTCAGTCCATAATCAGCAGGTTCCAAGGCAGAGTGGTGCATGGCAGAGGATAGCTGTTTGTAGCAGCAGAAAAACAGCAAATTAGCTAGAGCAAAAGGAAGGATCAGCGACAGTTAGGCAGCAGCCTCCATGTATATTTGTAACTATCAGTTATAATGACTACTGTATTTTGGAAATTGTTCATGATAAAAATGTAGGGTAAATTTGGCATTTCACATTACTTAATATATGTCTCAGATATAAGTTTATTCAGGATAGGTTCACAAAACTAACTATATAAATTTGCTCTAATATCTGTTAATTTTCTTTCTTATTTATACATGATTTCATGAATATACTAAGAAAAATAACATAGCTAATATTTCTTATTGAACGTATTTTCTTAGTCAATGATCCTTTTGATTTGTTACACTTTTTTTTTTGTTTTGTTTTTGAGACAGGGTCTCGCTATGCAGTTCAGGCTGGCCTTGAGCTCACTTTTGTAGCCCAGGCTGGTCTCGAACTCGCACTGATCCTCCTGCCTCAGCCTCCCGAGTGCTGGGATTACAGGCATGCGCCACCACCCCCGGCTTGTTACACTTTCTATGAATTATTTCATAATAGTTGCTTCAAAAGAATTAATTTCCATGTGCTGTACCAGGATAGACGGTGCAAGGAGTGTAAGCCAACTGCAAGTTGTTTCCTTGAAGACAATCCCGGCAACCTCAACACCCAGAGGAGACCAGTACATGAATGTGCAGATTTTCCCACTGCAGATAAACCTTTGTGTTGAAGACAGCACCTGTAACTGACATTTGTGACAAGTGAAAACTTCTAATACCTTTCAAATGGCAAATTATGATCTGATATTTAAAATCGTATTGCTTGTTTTTCCTGTTCTGAAACCTAATGACTGCTATGTAATTAAAAACTACTTTAAAGTAAGATATCACATAAATTGATGTCATAGTATGAAAAGAAAAAGATGGAAGAAAATGAATAAGGCTATTTCCTGGACAAGAATATAATTTTTTTATATCTGCCAAATGCAAGTGTCAACAAATTATAAAGGTAACACATAAAAAAGTGCAAATGAGTAGGACTGGTACTTGCAAAAGATTATCAACCATCCAAGCAGCAAATTGCTTGGTTACTGATCCAGAATAAGTAGGAAAATACAAATCTGGTCCAACTTCCTTTTGCCATTGTAATTCTGAAGCTTCAATAATTTCATATTTTGGCAAAATTTTAAACTTTAGGATATCACTATTTGTTCAGAATTGCTTAGTTTTGTTGACAGGAAATTTTGTTTAAGGCAGAAGCAAAGTTGAGCTGTTGCCACAATGCAATACAGTGTATTGTTCATCTGTCTAATCAGGTATAGCATTTTTATAAACCAAAATAAGTTATACAATAAATTCACAAACAACCCACCTTACTTGACACTAAATAATGCATAAGTTCCGTAAGTATGAATCAATTTATTTAACTGCCACATTTTCTGGGTGGTACTGAGTAACTCTAATTTGGATGTTCAGTAAAGTGAACATGTAACTCATTGGTTCCACTAGCTTTTCTATTTTATTTATTTATTTATTTATTTATTTATTTATTTATTTATTTATATGTTTTTGGTACAGAGCCTCACCACGCACCTTGGCTGTTGTAGTGATTTTCTTGTTTTCAGCCTCCCTAGTGTTTTGTTGACAAACGTGTACCATCATGCCCAGTTTCCTCCCACTTTTCTCAGATGTAAAACTTCTCAGCAAACTCAAGGGTCCTGAAAGGTGAGGTGAAGCATTTAAGTACATAACAAATAGTAAATATTTGGGGTAAATAATGACAAAAAATTGATAAAGGTCAATATTAGGACTTTATGCTTACTTCAATATATAATTCATACTAAGTGTATCTTGCCACAGATCATGGAATCTGCTTTGCTTGTGTAGATATATGTTCTTTCCTACTTGATTATAGACATGCAGATAGGGAAAACCAATAGCATATAAATCCAAACACTATACTTAAAATTTATACAGTCATGTCAACATTACTTCACTAAAATAATAGATCTTAAAATGCTGTATATTGGCAAACTTTAGACAAACACATTGAAACCAAATTAAGTTTTTTTTTCTATAAAATTATGATAAAGTGTAGTATAACCCCGTGGAGTAGATTTAAAAACATTTCCTGGCAACAAATCTTGCTATAATATGAAATTAGGCTTTCCCAGTTTTGACTTCTATTGAATATTTTTCATTCGATCAATAATTTCTGTTGTTTTTATACATTTATTTCTAATTCAAAGCATTGTTAATGTATGAATATTTTATATTTTATTTCCTGTTTTTTGTTCCTAAGCAACAGATCACTGAAGCTTAATAAAGTACGTTTTTAATGTGACACTTATTTGTTTAAAGAAACAAATTTCCTATAATTAAGGAAAAAATAATCTGTTTTATACTGTATTATAAACTTAATTGATTACCAGTTATAATCTTAATTTAGGAATTCCTTTCAAGCTACAAATTATTAATCTTATATGAGTATGCCAACATTTATATATCTATTTCTATATCTATCTACCTTTCTCTCTCTCTCTCTCTCTCTCTCTCTCCATATATATATATATATATATATATATATATATATATATATCAATCTCTTAAACTTTATTTTTGTGTTTTTGTAGTTCAGTGAGTTTACAAGCACCACTGCTCAGGTAAAATAGATTAAATCCAGTCTCTTCCTGTTGGGGGTTGTATTAGTGACTCAACTGGGCTCTTTCAAGGTGACTGATACTTACTTAGAATATCAGTCTCTGATGCCCATCGCTAGGGAAGTATGTACTTGCCTTTGTTTACTCTTGTCTTGAGATCTGGCCCACAGCAGAGGAGTGTCTGTCTCTAGTTGAAGTCACCTTGTCTTCCTTGTCATCCTTGAGGGTCTGGCCCTGTCTGACTGCCTATGATATTTCTATCTAATTTAGCTGCCTACAACACTTCTGCCTAATAATATTCCATTTCGTGTATTTCACTACATTTTATTGATCCATTTTTCAGTAGATGCAAATTTAGAGTGTCCATTTTCAACTATCAGTCCTAGTCCTAATAGTAAGAATTTAAGTCTAAAGTAAGTGTGAAACCCAGGAAGCACCAAATTAAACACACCATTCTTGTGATTTTTTTTTTTTAAACTTCAGGAGATACTGGTGTTTTGAATTTTATCATTGAAAGTGGAAATCATTTTTATTAGTAAAAGTGTTGGCATTGCACAAAGGCAAATGAAACTCATCCTCTGCTTAGCAAAATGCTGTGCTATTCTAAGTGTGTGCACTGTGGTCTTCCATATTCACCCTGCTGCTTTGTCACTGAGCATGCACCAGTGCTCCTGCACTGCAGAGGGCAAAAGGCTAAGAAAATAAGAGAACTCCTAAGGAAATTTTATATTTTTATTTTCTTTTCAGTAAATTGAGGGAAAATCTTTTTTGAAAACTTAACAGCAGGACATCTATAAATGCTGCCGAACTGTATCCTTGGCCCCAGATTTTGTTTTCAAATGAGCAGAAGCATAGAGACCTGTCAGAAGGGCTTGGAGCTCTAGTGTGCACCTCCCAAAGGAGGCACCTGCAATCTCATGGGTTCTGTCACTGACCACGTGCCAACCACTGATCAGTCTCATATATGTGTATTTTCAAATCCATCAACTGACTTACTTAAAATAATAAAGGTTTTTTTTTTAAATTTAATATTTTTATTGTTTAAATTTAACAATGGTTATATTACATATTTTCATCATCAGATCAGTTTAGATTAATACATACAGGTGTATAAGATTGATCAAACAATTAAACATTAACCCTTTTAAATCAACATTACTAGGCCGGGCGTGGTGGCGCACGCCTGTAATCCCAGCACTTGGGAGGCTGAGGCAGGAGGATTGGTGCGAGTTCGAGACCAGCCTGGGCTACAAAAGTGAGCTCAGGACCAGCCTCAACTGCATAGCGAGACCCTGTCTCAAAAAGACAAAAAAATAAATAAATAAATAAATAAAATCAACATTACTTCTTTTTTCTTTTTCTTTTCCCCTTTCCTTTTTTTGAAAGTTGACATATTGCATACTGTCCTCACAATCGTTCTACAGAGTACAGTGTGTGGGCATGGGTTTTTGTGCAGACATTTAAGTTTCCTTTTGTTCGTATTAATCACATGTACAGTCACTTATATAAATGATCTATGAGGATTTTTCACAAATAATTACCCATAGTAGGAAACATTCCCAGAATAACTGCTGATGAAAAACCAAACAGAAAATAAAATATTTCCAAAAAATAAGTAAAGTAGCCCAATTTCCTTAATTCCAGTACATAATTTGACTGTCAACTTTATGAAGACTAAATCTATTACATTGAGGATATGGCCTCATGAGCCATATTATTGCATTTCATGAACAGATTGGCAATCAATGCCTAATTTTAACAGAAGTAACGAAACATTTTGTAAGTTTTGAAACTCACAAAACATTTTGAAAAAAATTTTCAGTGTGTAATTCTATCATTTCTTAAATATTTATTGTATAGTGCTATAATTTTTTTAAAAAATTTTGTTATTCCTTTTAAATTGCTTTGGCTTTGAAATTACCAGTTCTATACTTAAATACAGTGAGAACATAACATCCTTTTTATATTTTTCTTTTTGTTTACTATGTATATTTGTTAAAGAATTTTTTTCCTGTCCTTAACCTTCAAAGTAGAAATGGAATAAATGGACTCTAAAAGAAATTACGTTAGACTTTAACATTAAAATATTTTTATTTAAGTGACTTATTATTTACAACATTAGTTTGTATCAATGGAAATACAACAATCTTTTTTAAGGAAGAATATCTCTTACTTCTCCTTTCATAAAGTAAATGAAACTATTCATAAAGAAATTCCATGGAGAAAATGTGCTACTAAAAATAACATTCTAAGTGCAACATTTTGGGAGGTAGGCTATTCTATTTATCAAGCATATTAAAGAAAAAACACTTGACAAAGGTTGTAACAAGTACCAGAAGAGAAGCAGTGTTTTATTGCTGTACACCGAACACCAAACATCAAAATACTTTAGATTAGTGTTGATTCTCTATTGCTTTTCCACATGTATTTATTTTAGAAAATATTCTGACCACATAACTATTTTACTTCTCCCAAATAATTTGCAGAAAGGAGCATCTATACTTTATTTTATGATATTTTAACATGTTCTATAAACTTCTATACACACTGAAAAGGATAAGATGCTTTTGAGACAGTCTCATTTTATTTATTTTATTTCATTTTATTTTTTGTTCAGGGTCTCACTATGTAGCTCTGATTCATAGTGATCCTCCTGATTTCTGCCTCTTAGTGCTGGAATTACAGGCACACACCACTACACTCTGACTCCATAGCTGGCTCAGTGCTCCCAGGGGCTGGGCTGGCACAGCATGTGGTGCCAGGAATCAAATGCAGGTCACAGCGCTTACGTAAGCAAGTGCTTCATCCACTGATCTATATCACTGGCCCTGAGATTCTCAATTTCAAGCCATACATCCTATTAAATCTTTCTCTATGTTTTTAATTCTTCTAGAACAAGGGAGTTGAGAGACTTCAAATTTCTCAAATTGAAGACTATGATGCAGAGGAGGAAAAGCCAATGGAGACGCGAGCACACACAACATAGCTGATTGTGGTGGCTAAACAGAAGGCTATGACATTTCTCTCCTTTCTGAATCATTTCTCTCCCTTCTGAATCATTTCTCTTTCCAACAGGATTTATTAAAAGTTTACTAAGGATTGGGGCCCGGCGGGATGGCTCAGTGGTCTAAAGCGCCTGCTTGGGAAAGCTTGGGCGGCTTCAGGGACTGCGGTTCGATCCCGGGCACCACACGCTGTGCCAGCCCTGCCCTTGGGGCGGGCTGAGCCTGCCATAAGAATGAGTGAATAAACAAATAAAGGTTCTGAAACAAGAAAAAAATAAATAAAAAAAATAAAAATTCTTAAAAAAAAAAAAAAAAAAAAAAAAAAAAAAAAAAAAAAAAAAAAAAAAAAAA
>PVJA010004832.1:0-19510 GCA_004027025.1 Myocastor coypus | reverse complement strand
TTTAATTAAATGTCTAACACGTGTTTTTATATGAGATTAGACTCAGCATTAGTTCAACTGTATTAAGATGACTGCAGTATGGGTTTATTACTTATGTAAATGTGGCTAATTACACACCAACTCAGTTATTTATTGCATTTCAATTAGTATCCTCTTAATAGTCATTAACTCTTTAATTAACTCAAGAAAAAGAGGCATCTTGTTAAACGTAAATTAAATAGATTAAAATAGACAATAGATCGCAAATGGTAGATTTACGGCTAATGCTATAGAAAACTATTGCTGAGTATTCCAAATGTGCTTGACACCATTTGCCTTCTTCTCAGGCAAAAAGAAAATACTGTGTCCCCAGAATTCACTTTAGCCCTAAGATAAGAATGAGACAAACCTCACTTAAGTGTGGCAGGGATTTGTTTAGATGTATTTTTGCAAGAGTAGGTCTAATGTAATTTGGTGTCTCATCAGCAATGAAAAAGTCTAATAAGGTGCAGAGCTGAGATAGAAAACCTTCAGAATGGAATTAATTCATAAATGAACATTTAAAAGTTTATAAATAACACAGGACCACTGATTTATTTGTCTGGGACAGAAAGGAGCAAAGTACTTCAGCTCTTCCCTCAGGGCTCCTTAGCAGCCTATCTGGGGAATTCATCACCAGGGCAGCCCTGTGTGGCCTGGGTGGCTGCCTGCCAGTGGACTGACACTGAGACCCGCTCCACGGCGCTGCTGCTGTCTGGCCAGGTCACTTTGTTAACTAAAGGCTTAGATTAGCTGCAACACGAATCTGCTTTCCTTGAAAAGAGCATTTGAATCCTTGTAAAGAGAGACTGAGATCCCTTCTGCAGTCTGTTGTTAATGTTCAGACCCCAGCAGAATCTTTCACCTCAAAAGTCGCGGTAAGTGAGTTTGGCCTCCCGAGGCTTTCTCTGCTCTTTGTGACATTTTGGCTCATGGGAGCGAAAAACAACAGAAATGAAGAAAAATAAGTTTTATTGTTCATTCAAGATTTTGGATGGCTTTATTTTAATAAAATAATATAAGTGCTATGCCACGACTCTCTGAAATTTTAAAACAAAATATTTGGCTGTTTCTTTCAAGATTATGATGTTTTAGAATGAATGGTAAAATAATAACTGGCTTGGAGGCAATAAAAATGTCATCAAAACACTCTCTCTCAAGAAAATGCTTAAAAAACATGAAAGGGTAAGTAAAGAGAATATGAGACAAGGAAAAATGCCATACCTCTTCAATATATTCCAATTAATTTCTTTTTTTAAATCCTTCATTGAAAATTTTCCTTTTCCAAAAGCAAATTTTCTAGTCAAACATCCTTGAAGAACTCATAGATCTTCTAGAAAAGCATTGTATATTCTCCCAAGTAATTAATACTGTATGTCAGGAAGACATATATATGAGTTCTTGGCTAATGGTAAATCCTGTGTCTATTCTACTGTAATTTTTTTTTTGTCTTTTTGAGACAGGGTCTCACTATGCAGTTCAGGCTGGTCTTGAGCTCACTTTTGTAGCCCAGGCTGGTCTCGAACTCACACTGATCCTCCTGTCTCAGCCTCCCAAGTGCTGGCATTACAGGCATGAGCCACCATGCCCGGCTCATCTACTGTAAATTTTTGACCAACACATCCAATGGTGTTGTGTCATGTTCTGAGTTTGGGTCTTTGTCCAAGCATACAGCAGTTATGTGATCCAAACAAATGTCTTAATCTTGCCAAACTCTAATTAATTTAGGTTTTCAAAGGCACTAATATTAACACTTTTAAGTTTTATATGAAGGTCTACTGATGTTTTTTATCATGAAGCTTTGAACACAGTATGTGACATTGATTGCTAGATAACTATTGTGTCTATTGAAACATTAAAGTTTATATTAGCCTTCAGAGTAAAACATTTTGCTTAGTGTGAATGAGAAAATGCTACGTGAAAATGTGATGCTTTTTATGTTAAGAAATAATTATTAATTAAAAGTAAAATTGTTTTCAGTATTTTCCTTATGTGATACAATAATAGTGAAACACACTTTTGAGTGCCCGGATCCTGAATATCCCAGAATCTAGTGCTGTGCTAAGTGTACTTTTTTAAATTTATAATCTACCTAGTTAGTGTATTTGGATACAGGAGCTCAAATTGAATAAGACACACTACCTTTTTTCTAATTTACAGAAAAAGTATTGACACACACTCCATTTTAGCAAACTTTAAATTGGACTCTGGACCCAATGTCCCAGAAAGGCTTTGCCCCTTCAACCCTGGTGGCCATGCTCGGCTGGGTGTGTCCTGGGCAGCAGCATGCATACTGTAGCGTCTTCCAGGCCAGGGTCCCAACTTCAGCACTACAGTTTGTGGCTCACAGATATTTCCCTACCTAAGGCAGGCCATTGCTCAGCTCTCAACATCACCCTTCATGCGTATTTGCATGTCTGCTCTCATGGTGACCCACAGCCAGTTTCAAAGAAGGAGAAATAGTTCAGCTCCTTCGTGTATAACCCATCACTTAGTCTCTTGATCCCATTTGCTCCTTTCCTTCATGGGAATGTTTCACAGTTTTTATATCTGAAACAAGCAAACAAAGCCTCTGTTGTCGAGGCCCAGCACCCCTCCTACTGACTTGCCTGTCTGTCTGCTTCTCAGTGAAGGCCTGAACTTGTGTTCACCACCTCTCCAGCAGCCAACAAAATCTAACAAGCACCATCTCTGGTTATTGACCTGATTAATGAATCAGGTGATGCTCTGAGCAACACTTTCTTGAAAGCACACCATGGGGGTATTTCACTATCTGCATCCTCTTCTCGCTCATTCTCAAGGCCATTTATTAGCTTTACTTTTTGAGAAAAGCTGTTAAACCATGATGTTTTTACTGGCACAGCTCTTAGACTGCTCCTCTTCTGATTTTCCTATAAGATGTGGTTGAAATATACAATGAATATTTAAATTTTAAAAACATGATAGTGTCCAATGCATTGCCATTACCTCCTTTCAGAACACCTCCTCTCTTCACACCCACTCATTCCATCCTTCTCACCTCTGGAGTGGTTCTAGGAGTGTTATTTCATGAGGATCTTTGTGAGGTATGAGAAAGAGACAAATTGGTGATGCTGGTGTGCGCTACCTAATGGGGTGGCGCTTGTGAAGATGGACAGTGCGTCCTCACCCACTTAGCACTCAGTCTGCCTCTGGGATACTTCTGGCTCTTCCTCAAAGTCATAATACCCAGAGAAGATAAATGATTTTAACAGGTACAGCTCGAGGAGGCAGCTGGAACAGTGCAATTAAACACACATAGGGAAGAAGACTCCAGAATGGCTTCAGAAAGAGGCAAGAATGAACAATGGGGAAGGCATCAAAGAGGAGAGGAGGAGGACTTTGAAGGTGATTAGTGACAGTATTTCTTTCACTGCAGTGCATTTTTAAAAACTGTGAATGTTCATCATATGTTTCTGTCCTACCTCAAATATCATTTCATCCATTCTCATGGCATAGATAATGTGTTTGGTAAACATGCTCCAGTGTGTCCTTGGAGATCAAAGTCTTTATAGTGGAGCTATACTTCAGATGTCCAAAATTAGGTGTAAATTATATAGCATAATGTTAAAAAAACACTTTCTACCTTTTGCAGAATACTCTGGCAGTAAAAAAGAAACACAATAGGACATGAAATAAATATATCCTATATATTTGTTATTTAAAGTTTATCCCTAAAAATAATAAAATAAAATTTATTCTTAGACATAGGCAAACCAACATATTAAAATATGTTAAAAGTAGTAGGCTTTTACCTAATGATGTAAATTTTAATTCAAAGGCTTAAACAAATATCCAAAAGGACGATCACACCTACACATCTGCCAGGGTACTATCCTCAGGCCTGCCAACACAAAGATGATTTCAGTGTATAATTCTCAAATAAATGGTGAAAATAAATGATTTCAGTGTAATCAGTTCTGTACTAATAATGCATTTGAAAGGTCTTCGTGTGCTCATATGAAGTTAGGTCATCAAATCATCTATAGTACAAAAACTAATTTGAGTAAATTCTCCCATTCAGAATGAATCCTCACTCAAAAAAGCATCTACTAATGAAAGGGTGATGTAAGACAGCAAGAATTTTTACCTAATAATCCATTTGATACTTAAATTTGTATTTTGCAAATACAATTAAAATAATTGTGCTTCAAAATTTTACTGTGTACAACATACTATGTTAAACATTTTTTAAGTGGTTGTGATCAATTACTTTCCTAATTTTTATTTTACCTGAACTGAACCTCCAATTTTGAATGGCTTGACTGAGAGTGCAATCCCAGGGTGCTCCCTTGATTTATGCAGTCACAAATCCTGTTCAAAAGAGAGAAAAGCGTGTTGGATTGTTTTCCTCAGCTCAGTCTTTGTTGAGGAATAGTAACTGAGTAACCTA
This sequence comes from Myocastor coypus, assembly GCA_004027025.1. Taxonomy (NCBI): domain Eukaryota; kingdom Metazoa; phylum Chordata; class Mammalia; order Rodentia; family Myocastoridae; genus Myocastor; species Myocastor coypus. Next base: position 15,081 of record PVJA010004832.1, on the reverse strand, counting down.
GAAAAAGTACTGAACAGAGTTGGTATTTACACCACATTTTTGTTTTCTGTGGGTCAAACTGAAGACTGAACATGGTGGCCAGACAAGTTCTCTACCCTGAGTAACACCTCCTTCCCTGTGGTCAATTCTGAGTCCCTTGAGCACGCACACCTGAGGCCTGTGTCACAGAAGTTGCAGCACAGGAGTGTGCTGTTGCTGAGCTCTATCCTCAGCCTTCTCACTTATATTCTTTCATTTGAGACAGGCTCTTACTAGTCTCTGGGCTCCACATCTGCCTGCATCTATCTCAGTGTCCAAAGTAACTGGAGTCGCAGTTGTGTACCACCGTGCTTGGGAATATGCCATACTTTTTTTCACAACTATTTTTAAGAAAATATAAACTCATTCCAATTTTGCATCTTTATCTACATGTTATCTTTACAGGGTCTAAAAAAATCAAAGGAGCCCATTACGTACAAAACTATGCAAATGTCTAATGTTGACACACACATGAAATAATGCCTTACAGTGGCCAGGATCTGTAGTGATGACCACTTTAACTTTGGCTGAATATCTGTTTCTTAGATTTGAAAGTTACGTGATCAGATGTGAATGACATATTAGACTTAGGAATAAATTTAATATACTTTAATATGCTTTTCCTTTCCCTTTCTTCTTATAGAATCCCAGTATTTTCTCTGAAAGCAACCAATTTTGCTTTCTTCACTAAACAGTCATGAAACAAACAAGGAAAGAATCTGGTTAATGGTAGCCACCTTATGAACTGTCCCTAGGTTGCCACCCACTTAAACGGTCTGGCTTCTTTTCCCTTCCAGAGGTATGCTCCTTAAACTGGGGGTTCCATTTGTCAATGTGACAACTGTTGAGGCAGAAGAAAAGGGAATTTTTCAGAAAAAGGAAATATGTCAGAGGATTAGAATGATAAAAAGACATTCATTTGTGGAAACTATTTTGATAGAGCATCAAAATAATCATTGATGGATCCATTCTTTGGCGTTAAGGTAGCACAATCCCCTGGACAGAGTGCTACAGAAAATGCAAGATATAAATGTTTCCATAATCTGTCTTTTACTTTTTTATTCATCGAAAGGACCAGATGTGGAAGTTAATAGATATGACCAAAGATTTGATAGATAAAAGTTGGGAAAAAAAAAACCCTACAAAATGTTAATCATGATTGTCTTCTTTGATCTGTATTTATCAGCATGTATTTAGATGAGACATAGGATGTTTATGCTTGTTTCTGTGGAAACAAGAAAGGACAAAGATCATGGCTTCACAAGCATTTCCTCAGGTAATTGCTCAATTTTCATACTCTCAAACTGTTACTAGAAAATAGGTTGTGCCCCTTAGGCTATATATCATGGGTGTTTGCTAACTAATCCATTTCAAAATGACCTTCTAGAAGCTAAAAAAATTGGAAGCTATTGAAACTTCTGTGTTTTCTGAGATTCCTGTTTGAATAAAACTAAATGTGGTCATTTATTATTTATTTCAGTAATAGTCACTTGTGCAAATTGATGTTACTGTATAAACTTCACATAGTATAAAATACACATGGAGTCAGTTTAGTGGGAAATATATCATCAAGTATAGTTTTCCAAATATAGGATAAATGGGAGATCCTCTAAAAGGGATTATTGGGAAGCAGTGTAGGGTTTGTGTGCAACTTCATTACCCTACTGCGTAACTGAAATGAGAATTATCCCTTGGTCATTGTTCAAGATCAGGAAGGACTTCCGTTAGTGATACACTAATCACTGACTAGTGGATTCCTAATAAGTTTTAATTAAAGTATTAAAAAAGCCAATACAAAATAGTACAAAAGTTAGCCTTGTCTGTCAGAAAATAGGCATGTTTACAACAAAAATATTCCAGTGAGAAAGCAGTGGAATATTGCTGTCATGTAAATAACTGCAGAAATATTGAATTGTGGCTACAAGGATAGTATAATGATTTTCTGTGTAAGTATGTACAAGTGTATCACTGCTCACATTTAAAAAGCTTGCCAATAGTAAGGTAATAATCATATTTAACTGATAGCATGTTCTTCCTTCTTTATATTCTTTTTTTTCTCTTAAACCTCATTTATTTGTTTGTGTTATGGCTGACTCAGCCCGCCCTAGGGTGGGGGTGAGCAGTTTGTGGTGCCAGGGATCAAGGAGCATCACAGCGCTGGCCTTAAGTTTCCTCCGCAGGTGCTTTAGACCACTGAGCCATCTCGCTGGCCCTATATTCTTAATTAATGTCTCATACATGAAGTTCTAGCCACCTGACAAATCCAACTTCTTTGCCTATTTGTCTTATCTTATATTAATATGCTAAAATGTGCTATAAATGACTCATGTGATTTATTTGAACCAATTTTTTTAACATTTGAATTAAGTATTTTTCATTAATATTTGTGATGTATTTTGATGTCCTTGGTATTAATAATCAGGCAAGTTAGTCAGATACAATATAGAACAAATTGCGCATTTGAATTGCAAGCAATCCTTTGAATTGGAGATTTGACCTTCACTGTGTTGGAGGATGCCTGACACTGGGAAATTCATAAAGGAGCAGTTTGTTTTGATTCACTGATCAGGGAGTCCAGAAGCATGACGCTGGCTGACGTCTTTCCCTTTGCTGTTGGAAGTAACATAAGAGCAGATGAACAAGGAAGAGAGTGAGCCAAGCTCCGCCATACTTAACTCATTCTCACAACTAAATATTAAACTATTCATAAAGGCTCATGATCCCAAAAGCTCTCAAACACCCTCTAGCTTTTTTAGTGTGATTACACTGTGGGCCATTAATCAAGAGAAATTTAAGTGGTACCACACCAAAATATATTCAAATCATGCCAAAGCTTATCTTTACAAATGTTTAAAAATTCATCAACACAAAAATGCCTTTAAATAAATTACATATAAAAATATGTAGTTGGGTCTGGGGAGATAGTTCCGCAGTCTGAGCATCTGTATCCTGGTTCAATCCTTGGTACTGCCTGATACAAAATTTACAACAGGATGATAGGAAATAAGCAATTATTATTACATAGTTATCTTCAGAATAGTTGTCCCTACTATCACTTACAGGCATGTGAAGTGGATCAAATGGTAGAGGCACTAATAAAGCAACATAATTTAGTAGTACACTTATCTTAGCTATTATGTGTATATTGCACATCTTTTTGTCCTTCCTTCTTTTCTTGTTTCCACCATTCCAGTTGTTCTTCCCTTCTGGACAGTTTATTACTCTTTCACATAAAGAAACTGATCTCCACTATTGGTGGCAGTCCAGACAGTGTAATACCCTGTGTACATCAGAGTGGTAATTCTCAAAAAACTAGGATTAGAGCTCCCACTGAACTCAGAATAAGTGAAAACATCATACCATATCCAGTATGTGCACCCATGTTTCTAGCAGCACAATGTGTCATAGTTAAATCTTGGAAATACGAAATGACCATCAACTAAGTAATGGATAGAATGGTGGTGTTTTCATACAATAGAGGACTACTCACCTATAAAGAAAGATAAACTGCAGGCCTTAATAGGGAAATGGATGCAACTGGACGCCATACTCTTAGGTGCAATAAATCTGGCCTCCTGTGTAAATATTGTATTGTCTCTCAGTGTAAGAAACTGGAAGAGTAAGCAAGATCCAAAAGAATGACTTCCTTCTTTTTACTGGATACAAGGTTTCACTATGCAGGTCAGATTCATAATGATCCTCTTGTCTCAGCCTCCCCAGGGCTGAAATTACAAATACGTGCCACCACACCTGGTTTTGGGGTGGCACAGTGTACTCAGGACCCTAGGACATGGTACTAGAGATCAAACTTGGGTCCTTGTGCTTGTCAGGCAAGCGCTTAGAGTGCTCATCTATCTCCCCAGCCCAAGAAGGACTATTCACCATGGGACACTACTCAGCCATCCAAAGCATGAAATCCTTTCATTTTGTCACAACTTTGAAGGAAGCCAGTGATTGGTAGGAGAAGTAAGCTAGTCATGGACACATAAGTGGTGCATACGCTCGCTCACTCGCACTACAACACACACGTGGTATTCAGCACTAATCCCATCAAGGCTGAGAGTAGACTGCGGTGAGCAGAGCACCAGAAGAGGGAGCTACAGGAAGGAGACTGGAAGGCTGACAACTGATTCTAAGCTGCACTGAGCCGCAAAAATTAAGGGGTGCTGCTGTGCAAGAAGGCGGCCAGAGAAGCAGCCGCAGCCATGCCTATGTCTTGCAAGGCTAGAAAACATCTTAAATGTTTCCCCATAAAAGTAACAATTGTTTAGGAAGATAGATAGCTTACACTGATTTTAGCATTCCTTATATACACGGACATCAAAACCTAACATGATATGCTGTTAACACGAGCCATTTTAGACTTTCAGGTATCAGTTAAAATGAATTTTATTTAAATTTGAAAACTAAATTTAGCATCCTAAAATACCTCAAAGCATTCTTTTCCTCTTCACAGATGATTATGATACAGAAATTCTATTTGTGATTCTGCATAACCCCAAAAGCTATCCATAAGCATTAATTTCCCCTCCAGAAGCAAGTCTAATAGACTACTCACTCTCCATGTTTGTAACCCCACTAAAAGAAAAGCACCTGCTTTCAAATTAAATTTAACCTTTCAGGGTATTAATTATTTATGTGACAATTTGCTTTCTGAGTATTCAAGTACAGTATTACTCATATACTCTGACTTTCATGAAAATGAATAAATGTAGAATGAGGCTAAAGGAATAAAATCCTTTTACCAAGTTTCTATTTTAACTTTCAAAAGCAGATATCACTAAAAGCACATATTTTCAGCATTAGAAATTTCATCAATTAGGCTTTGCCTAAAACTCATGATGACAGCTATATCTGAAACATTAATTTGTACTTAATATATTTTACACAGAAAATATGATTAAATTAGACTAGGCAAGTCAAATATGAAGTTCCAATGTGAAAAAAACATAATATATTTTAAGAAGTAAATTAGTCTCGTTTTCAAGAACACTAGTAGTTCCCAGAATTTACTATGCCAATGTTTTTATTATCTCAGAACTACTTGAGTGAAAAGGTGAAGGCACGATGCTGTTCAAACTTCAAAGTCCAGCTTTTCAAGAATTCACATCCTAAGGCTGCATCCTTAGAAGTTCTCCTTAGGGCAGAAACAGACACTGATACATGAACAAATTTCTAGGGGTGATTGCAAAGTGCAATCAAGAAAAAAATCCTTCTAGTTTCCATTAGTATAGTCTCCCAGCCTTGTTGAATTTGACTGGTCCTAGAAGATTTAAAGGACGCACATGCCCGCGTTCCACCTTCAGATAGTCCATTAATTATCTTGGCCCACGAGCATTAGAGCCTTTCATGTTCCCAGGATGACTCACTCTATGAGCTGAAATATCCACCTGCTTCAGTGCCTGGCAAGTTCCAATGTTCTCTTCATGGTCCTGATCTGCATACCGGTCATTCTTCTGGGCCACCGCTCTCTTTTGGGACCACCACATGCTCTCAGCCTCATCTCTGCACCTTTCCTGGGGGATTCACAACCTCCATCCAGAACCTTTAAACTCTGCTGACATAGCATGGGCCCCTTTACATGGCCCGTGCCTTCCATATCGTTACGGACAATGCTCCAATCAGACTCTGCACAGTCCTACCATACCTGAGAGAGGCAGAATAGTCGAAGCAGGCTCCAAACTATAGTGGGCTTGGGACCAACCACAGTGATGGTTGCACGAGAACCACTTCTACCTCTTCAGCTAAGAATTCTTGAGTTCACATAAACTCCTAGACCAAGTCTGCAGCAAAGCTTGGGCCTCAGTAGATCAAATCTTTCATCATCGTTTCTGTAGGTTGTTCTCCATGGTGGGAAAAAAAAATTACCTCTTCATGTCATCATTGAACTATTTTGCCTGGGCTCTGCGGGTGTCTCCTCTTGGTCAGTTTTCTCTACCAACCCCAACAGCCACTCATGACATTGTTCTTTTTTTTCCATAGATACAGATTTTACTACGTAGCTGGAAACGTTTTAGTTTTAGTTTATTTAAACTATACATTACTGAGTAGATGTTAGCATCAATTGTTTTCACTTTTCTTCCATTTACATGGCAGCTAGAGTTGAGAGCAAGCAAATTTCCTTTCAGTGAATCTCCGAAATCTCATTTCTGAAGTACACCAGGGAACACTCAAAATCAAACTGCAAGAGAGTCATTCAACAACTCAGGGCTCATCGTGCAAGCTCTGTAGACTCATGCTGAATGGAATGGCCTTTGAAAACACTGAATTATACAAGCTGATTATAGTCTGTCTCCTTTCATTTCTTTCACTGAATAGAAAATTTTTGACTCCATGTAGAGTCCTAAGCAAGTGAGGAAATAATTTGGTCTTCATGGTGAAAAGCTTTTAATGAGTTTTTTTGTTTTGTTTTTTGCTGTATTGTGAAAAGTGAAAAGAATAAATCCTTGCTTTTAATTGTCCTTAAAGATAGTATATTTTTATGTAAAGCATACATTTAGAAGTTAATTCTGGGCTATTTACATTTTCCATGTTACCTATTAAGGATTGAATACACAGGATAACAGTTACTAGATAATTCTGCACACAAAACCAATTTGAGTGGTATAACTAAAATGGTCTAATTTTTGTGAATAATTGGACCATTATTACTGAAGTTTGTATCAGTTAGGTATTATTTTTTTCTAAAAAATTACAATAGATATAGTAACTTCATGACAGCATAAAAACCAGGCTCTGATTTTCTGCATAAATTTTGTAACACTTAAATTTCAGATTCAAGTAACTTTGATTTGAACTGAAGATTGAACTCATACAGAAGCAATTTTATAAATTTCTTGGTAACTAGACAGCTCAGGGGCACAAGTGCCTGCCTGGCAAGTGCAAGATCCTGAGTTCAATCCCCAGTTCAAAAACAAAACAAAACAAAACAAAAATCTCCAAATTTTACTAGGCATTTACAAATTTTGATACCCACTATAAGCATAAAATAATCACATAGTTAAATATCTTTGCAATAGTCTAGGGGAGGTAAGCCGCATAGCTTTAGAGTGTGTGGTTAAATAGTTAATTACACTGGGGCACACAAAACAAGCTGCCACTATGTAGGCATGGATGTTTATTATGTTTCATAGGTAAAAGTTTGTGAAACAACACTCTATAAATAATGAAATATTTATTATACTCCATTTTAACTTCAGGACACTAACTGATTACATCAATGGGGAATCTGTTGACTTTTGACAGACTCTTTTATCAGTGGGCAGGACAGAATTCAGATAATAGATAATAGAGCCATGACAAAACAGTTAATGGATATTTTTGTTCATGTTGCTGAGTGAGATGAAGTTGAATCAAAAACAGAATTTCACTTTTGTCAATGATGTTAGGATCTTTGATAAATAGTTTTTCAAATAACAGGAAAATCATTTTGTATTCCTTTATCCTATTAACAGTTCAATAGACAAAGACACAACCCACTTTGGAATGGATCATATCATTTTTTTCAGGGCTTACTAAAGTCGAGGCTGGAGTTTTACAGACTCCTTTCCAAAGGTTGGCATGTATGGTATGCTTTAGCTGTGAGCTATAGGTAGGAGTTGTAGCTTTTCATCTTTCACAAGAGTGGGAGGACTTTGTTTCTTCCAACTGGCAGCTGCTCCAGGAGTGCCTGACTGAAAACCAGCCTCAGCAGTGAGTAGAAGAATATATGTCTTGACTTGCAAAAGTTGCTGCTTGTGCAGGTGTAAACGCTCTCCCCACAGCTTACTGTGACCTCCTCAAAGAGAGGTGAGAAGGATGCTCTGTGGCAGATGTTACTCAGCATTTTGACAAACTCTGTTTGGTAATAGTTGTAATATGATCAACTTCATTCAGGACAGAATGTGCAATAAAACAACCATGGTTGAATATCTTTCATCTTGTTAAATGTGTATTGCTTCTAACGGCTTATCTATTATCATATTTTTATATGCTCTTTAAAATGAATTTCTTTAAAGTAAAAATAAAAAGGACAAGGTTTAGTGAAAGAAGAGTTAATGTGTAATTGCTTGATTCATCTTCTGTACCTATATCCGGTAATCTGAGCAACAAACTGGATTAATAGCAATATATAATATAACAACCATTGTTGATCTATTTTTGTTTTGAATTCTGTACCATTTTTATTGCTCTATGTTGTTTTGTTTTGTCTTTGTTCTTATTTGTTTATGGCTTTCTTTCCTCTTTCAAATTAGGAAAAAACAGGGCTAATCAGATAGCTTAGCAGATTAAAGCACCTGGTTAGACATAGATAGGAATGGGGGTTCCACCGCCAGTGTGCTGTGCCTCCCGCCAGGGTGCACTGCGACAGCGGGAGAATTTGGATGTCACAGTGCACACCTGTAATCCCAACGCTTGGGAGGCTGAAAACAGGTGTATCAGTGCAAGTGCAATCTGTGTGTTGAGGCCCTGTATAGCATTTCTAAATGTCAGCAGCCTCAAGTTCTTACAGAATAGCAAAAAATAGTTGTGTAATTAGAAAATAGTAAGATTTTTTTACACATTTTAATGCAATACAATTAGTTGAACATATATTTGCATGGTTTGTGAGCAGTTTATTTAGGAAGCATGCCCATAAGTACTTGTATAGCAAATGAAATTTCCACAGAAGACATAATGGAAACCCAAGTGATTTGTTCCACAACCCCAAAATATTCATATATAACTAAGTAAAATATTTTAATATAAAATAATAATAATAACAAAAATATGACATATAAAGGAAACAAAAAATTAACCTGTAGTTCTGGCTGTAAACCTGCATGACTGGTGTGAGAGAGACAGGCAGCAGGAATGTCACTGCACAGGATGACTTTCACAGGCACTGTCAGAACCACTGCTGTCTACTGGCCCAACGGACTGTTTCTTTTCATGAAACTTTAACAAGGAATCTATCCAATGACACTGGCTTTTGCCTCCTTTTGAGGATTTCCCAGAAATGTGGCATTGCATTGTGTATGACTGTATGTGTGCCTGTGTGCGTGCCCCGGTGTATGCATATCTTTGCAGATGTGTACTTGCACTGGTGGAGCTGGGACCCAAATTCTTTCTATGGAGCTGTACCCTAAGACCTTTCTTATTTGTTTATATTGTAATAATGCATAACTATACCTGAACTTGCAATGCCCTGCCTTAGCCTTGTAGGGTGCTCGGTTCTGTGTGCCTCACACTGTTTAAACAAATTTTTTACAATATTATTTGGAAATTTTATTTTATAGTACACATTTGTGATATACTATCTTATGATTTGCATCTAGATGTCTCCCCAAAGTCTCATGTAGTCACGGAGGCAGGCTGCTAGAATTCGTAATTGATTACTGGCTCCATGTTGGGATACTGCACTCACCCCAGGTGGGTAACCTGCAGCAATGTAAGGGACAGAAAGAGGTTTGATCCTCCCCTCCTTTCTTGTTGCTTTCATGTCTTCCACCACCGTCAGCAGTTGCTCTCTGCCATGTGCCTCATTGCCTTGGGGCCAGCCAGCCATGGACTGAAACCCTACAAGCTGGGAGCTACAGTAAATCTTTTGACGTTGGCTGTTGGAGGTTTTGTCTTGGCAATAAGAGAAAAGGTATCTAAGTCATAAAATTATTGTATTCATTGTGAGGAGCTGGTACACAGCTGTACCGAATCCTAAACTCTTTAATTTCTGTCCATTTCCTGACTGCCTTCATCCTCTTTCCCCAGAAAAGATAATATTAATGTTCATGGTGGTATCACTAGATACACTGATTTATAGGAAGGCAATCAATATTGATACATGTGAACAGATATGAACATTTATATAGATATACATACATAGATATAGCTATCATATCATTCCAAGTTGAAATACAGCTGTAAAGATAGAGAATTTATCAAGGTTGAGTATTCTTATGAGCTCTACTTTCATTTTGCAGTTGGTAAAATAGCAAGTCTCTTTTAATGTTGACACTTATTTTAGTCACAAAGCAAGAGTTGAGAGCTTTACTGTTTACCTCTCTCACCAGATACCATAAAATAGAAAATGAAATAAATAAAATAAATTACAGTCAACATGCTTAGTTAGTGGACAGCTATTTTTCTAACAGAAAGAGACTTTCCACCCACACTCACAGTGTGACTAGTGTTGCAGTTACACTGTGGCACTGAACAGGCGTGTAGCTTCATTTCTTATTTATTTATTTATTTATTTATTTTATTTTTTTTTTTTTTTGTCTTTTTGAGACAGGGTCTCACCACGCAGTTCAGGCTGGCCTTGAGCTCACTTTCGTAGCCCAGGCTGGTCTCGAACTCGCACCGATCCTCCTGCCTCAGCCTCCCGAGTGCTGGGATTACAGGCGTGCGCCACCACGCCCGGGTAAGGCGTGTAGCTTCATTGTGAGTACACAGCTGGTGAGTTGGATCCTGACCAGGTCGGCGACTCTACCGGTCTCTTAATGCTTTCTCCTGGAGTACAGCCTTGTGGTGACAGTAAACATGCTGTGATAGAGGATCCAGGAGGGAGGGCATGATCTTTAACTTCTATGTGTTAAACTTTGCCTTGGCTAATCCTTCATGAGCTGACCTTTTAGATTAACTGTTGGAACTTCGACTTTACGGTGAAAATATAAATGTGTTTTAGCCATCAATAGCCTGCAGTAGGATAATATCCAGTCTACGTGCCTGTGTATGTCAAAGGGTAAACACAAAAGCCTATGTTTGCCTCTGAAGAAGAAAGACTGCAGCCCGGTTTAAATGATCACTAACTCATTTCAAAGATGAATATAAAAAAATATTTAAGGTAACAGTTATTTATTTTTCAGATATGAGATTCTTTGTGAAGAAGACTTCATTAAGAAAGAAAGATGGAAATGTTTTCGCTTCTAACAAGTTAGGAATCAGTTTCTATATTTAACTGATTTTAGAATAATTTCCTTCATTCTACATTTTAATAACTTTCCTGGGATGGAGCAGAGAAGAAGATAAGATCTGAGTCTTTTGGGATAATGTGAGAAAAAATAATAAGGAAACATGCACTGAACAGCATCTTTCTAATGTTTGGTGTTCTGGAGGCCCTGTGATCTTACCTAGGCCTCTGGCAGACATCCTGGCTCTGACTGTCAGCTAGTGCCATCAGCACCAACTGGTCCTCCGTGTCCTGAAGGAGAGTGAAGGGAAACATGGCATCATGAAATTTGTTCCCTTTATTTAAAATAATAAGTATTGGAGCAGCTGAGCATAAAATAAAAATACTTGCAAAGATTCTCTAAGACGTGTATACACACTCAGTCAGATGGGATCAATTTGCCATCCTCACAGTGATCCCACCCATGTTCATGAGCGACACACTGTGGCTGGGCCTCGGTGTCTACTAACGTACAGCTGTTATCTCCATGAACTTACATGTCTACTGCAGGCTTACGATAATTGTGTGAACTGTATGCCTTTCGGTTGTGTTATCAGAAGTTTCAGGGACACATGAAGAAGAGCTATCACAGGGCCTTGGATTAAAAATACTATTTTCTTATCTACCTTGGTTTGGTACTCGTTTATGTCACATCTTTATTATTGATAACAAATGTTTTTATAATGTTACTGTTTAAACCATTTTTCTCATTCTTAGAACTTATATAAGATTTATTCCTGAACAATTATATTGAGATCTATAAAATCACCTATGTTAAGCAACCTCAGGCCTTATTTTTCAAATTACAAAAGATTTTCTGCCTGCATATTGTCCTTCCTGTTTCCACGGAGAAGGCCCTTTGGGTACCTGGGGGTTGAGTGGCCTGTCATTCTCTTTGTTATTTACATCTTTCTTTGAGACATGTTGTATTGTTTTCCATCCTTTGACTTTCAACCTATTAATTTCTTTATGAGTTAAGTGTGTTTTTTCTACACAGAATATTGTTGGGTTTTGCATCCTAATCTCCCATGCCAGTCTATTTCTTTTATTTGGCAAATTAAGTCCACTTACATTGATGGTTATAATTGAAATGTATGGACTTATGATTGACATAGTATTTACCTGTTGTTACTTACTCTTTTTCTTCTGTGTTTAATTATTTGCCCTATTTGGTGTATTCTTTCCATTCTCATTCTTCAAGTTCTGGTCGTTTTGGACCCTCTCTAGAGTATCTTTTACAGTCTGTGTAGGCTTGGCTTTGTCATCATGAAATTCTTTAGCTGTTCTTTGCCATGGAAGCATTTCTCTTCTCCATCAAACTTCAAAAAGAGTTTTGTGGAGTATAGCACTTGGGCTGGAATTTGTTTTTATGGAGGACTTTAAGGATTCTGCTCCATGCTTTTCTTGACATCATGGTTTGTGAAGAACATATCTGCTATTCTGATGAGTTTTCCTTTAAATGTGATCTGTTTTGTTTCTTTTCTTTGGTTGTTTTTAGTATATTGTTCTTGTGCTGGATTTCTGGGACTTGACTATTATATGTCTGTGTGTGTTTTTAATTGGATCATGTTATATAGAGTTACCTGAATGTCAGAATGTTTCCCCATATTTGGGAAGTTTTCTGCTATTACCTCTGGCCATATTCTATTTATATCATTTCTATTGACTCCTTCTTTTGCATTGATGCCTATTAGTCTCACATTCATTTTTGCACCATCTTGCAATGTTGAATTATTTTTTTCCTGCATCATAGTTGTTTTTAAGAGATACCTTCTTACCTTTTCACTAGCTGCAACAGTGTCTTCAAGATCTATCTTGAAACTCTATCTTCACTTTCATTCAGACAGTTGTGCCAGCTTGTGATTGAGGTTTTAAGTTTCTGTGTGTCTCTTTGAGTCTGCTTCACTCAATCTATTTCTTTCCTATACTGCTCATTTAAGGAATCAATCATTTTTCTAATCTCCTCCAATTTTTTTTGTCAGCGTATTCTTTGGAAGCAGTTACTAATTCTTGCATTATAATTATCTTTCCTTTTTTTAAACTTCAGAGATTGTTTCTGATCTGATTTCCTCTGTAAATTTCTGCAGCTGTTTCTTTACTTCAGACGCTATTAATTCAGAGATTTCAGCTGTGTGGTTCCCAATTTCTTCTGTACTAGTGTCTCCTGCATTTGTTCTGGATGAGCTTGTGGCCTGAGATTGCATTTTGCTCCTTCTCTTTGTCATTTTGTATTGCACTGTCCTCTGGCCCTTGGTGTAGAGTTTTTGTGCACTTGTACCCTTAGCACCTACTGAATTTCTTACCCAAGAGAGATTATATGGTTAAGGAAGTTATAGCTTTGTATTTACAGAGCTCAGTAGAGAACATTAATAATTGATAGTGATATTTAGCAGTTAACAACCTTTTGTATCTAATAGGTTTGTATTTCAGGAAGTAAGAGAAAACATTATGACTGTGTAGCTAAGCAGATATTAAACTGGGAATCTGTATTTAATTTAGCTCACTTACGATCTGTCTGATCACCTCCCCTTGATGTCCCTGGCTTCAGCCTGTTGGAGTTAACCTCACACTCATGCGGGGGCTGGTTTGGGAGGGGAGGAGGTATGGCACATGTGGAGCAGATCTCAAACACATGCCAGGTTTGAGATCTGGGTCAGAGAGGATGGGCAGGTGCAGAGCAGACCTTCTCACTCAAGCTGAGACCGGGTTGGTAGTGGAGGAGATATGGCTGAAGTGGAGCAGTTCTCACACACACACACACACACACCAGACTTAGCCTGGTCGGAGAGGGTCAGCCTGTACATGAAAAAAGAAAGAGAGAGAGAGAGAGAGAAAGAAAGAAAGAAAGAATCCCAAAGTCATACCAGGATCAACAAAACAAAGTCTCTAATGGAGAGGCCCAGAATCTACATTTAAAAAGTGTTCCACATCTGATTCTAACTCATGACCTGTGTTAAAATTCACTGTGTCGAGAATACTGATTGCATGGTTATCGCCTGCTGACCCATAGATCTCTTTTCTGATCATTGTGTGGAAATAGAAGTTGAATTACCTTAACTTGTTATTTTTAGTTAGAGTAAAAATATAGCTTATATGTACATAACAAATAGCATATGGTGTTAAATATAAGTATTTTCCAAAACAAGTGGATTAATATTTAATTTTAAAAATGCATCACACTTAATTTTCTGTAAACAGTATCAGTGACTAGGAAATACTATTTTATTTTTCTGATGTCATTTCTCAGTGATGCTACTGTGAAATCAAGCACAAATGTTTTCCAATCTCTTCTAATCACTTTGATTTCAGAGCAAAAAATGATAAAGCTTCAAACATGCCGGTATCCTATTCTAAAGGGCAGGTGTTCTTTTGCAATGCAGGGCAGTAAGCACAGGCATCCCCAGAAAATGCTACCTAACTCTATCTCTTTCCCCCGATTGTGAAGGGAAGCAATGTGTCCTCTCCTAGCTTACATCTGCTTTACATTTTTTTTTTTTTAAATGTATTTGGTTGTTGCAGGGTCTCACTACCCAGCTCATGCTCATGGCGATCCTCATGCTTTTAGCGCCTACAGCACTGGGATTACAGGCATGTGCCACTTCGCTCAGATTTTGGTAGGCTCAGCCCTCCCTGGGTGGGGCTGGAGTGGAATGTGGTCCCAGGGATGGAACCGCCATCCCTGAGCTTGCCTAAGTTGCCTAAGTAGGAGCTTTAGTCAGCCGAACTCTCTTGCCAGCCTGCTTCACATCCTTTTACTTTTGTGGTCTGGTGCAGTGCTATGGAGTCCTGTAGGATTAGAGAGTAAGAAAAAAATGAAACTTAGTCACTTTTAAGAAAACAGCACCACAGAAGATAGGACAGCCATTGAGGTTTTAACTGAACAAAAAATGAACAGGTGCACATTTGAGCTCCTGACACTTTCGGATCTACCTGTAAAAGCAGCTCATACTCACTGAATGAATAGAACAGTAAAGGTGATTAGAAGTCATTATGTCTTGGTGAGATGAGCTTTAGGAGGCTTAGATTCAATAGCCTCCAACATCACAAGCTTCACTGATGGCCCACTGCAATTACAAAACCTTTGATTGTGTATGTATCTGCTTCCTCTTAGTCCAAAGAAAAATATATTCTTTCCTTTTTTTTTTTTTTTTTTTTAA
>PVJA010004831.1:0-83018 GCA_004027025.1 Myocastor coypus | reverse complement strand
CTTATTTCTACTCCCTTCCCAGTTATCTTTGTTTCATACAAAACCGAAATTAATGCAAAACAAGACAAACAAAAGAATCCAAAAATTAGTGAATAAAAGAATAAATAAATAAAATTAATAAGCCCTGTCTTAGTTACTTTTTGCTCATTGCCGGGACAAATACCCAACACTCAAAATGAAGGAAGGAAAGGTTTATTTACCTCACAGTTTCTGGAGGTTTCAGTCCATATTCGGTTGGCCCAAGGCTGAGTGGAGCAGGGCAGAGAGCATCCAGTTCAAGGCGGCAGAACAGCAGCAAAATGGTGGCAGAGGTAGCCAACCAAACAGGGCAGCAGAGCAGCAGCACCAGCTCGAGCTCCAGTCTATCTCTCTGTCTCTCTTTTTATTACATTCAGGCTCTTTGCCTTAGCTCCTGCCCTAGGCTACACCCATAATCCCAGAAGTACTTCCACCCATAATCCCATCAGTAGTAAAACCCACAATCCCAGGGATCATGGATCAAGTCTCAAACTCTAGAAGTCCCCGCCCAGTGACTCCATGAGACTTTGGGGGGACAACTAGACATAAACCATAACAAGCCCCTACTCAGTTTCATCAGAAAAAAGGAAAGATTCACATGTGTGCAATGAGGAATAAAGAGGGTAAGGGCTGGCGAGATGGCTCAGTGGTCTAAAGTACCTGCTTAAGCAAGCTTAGGCAACCACAGGGACCATGCTTTGATCCCCAGCACCACATGCTGCGCCAACCCCAACCCCAGGGCAGGCTGAGCCAGTCATAATATATAAAGCAACAACAATAAAAAGAAAAGGAATAAAGTAGGTGAACTCACTACAGATCCTCTGGATATTCATAAGGTTATCACTACTGTAATAGTGTTACATTTTGCCAACTTGAGATGTTCAGAGGTTTAACTAAGTGACTCCTCAAAAGACCAGGGCCTTCACTTTGTGAACATCCTCATCCTGTGCAAGAGGAGAGCATGGAGGTGGCAGGAGCGCTACACATGCCCATGCGGGTAGCCTCCATGCAATACAAGGCAGGAAAACAGCTTGTTCTTCCCCTTTTTGCTCATGTTGCTTTTGCTGTCTTGTTACCTTGAACTGTTGCTCCTCTCCCATGCCGCCAGCCTTGGAGCCCACTTATTATACCCCATAATGTCTAAAATCTGTAAACTAAATAAATCTTTCCTCCCTTAAATTGTGTGTTGGGTATTGTGTCTCAGTAGCAAGAGAAATGAAACCAAGACAGAATCAATGAGTTGGTTCTAGGGCTGAGGAGATAGCTCAATAGAATAAGCACTTACCTGGAAAGCATAAGGTCCTGAGTTCAGTCCTCAGTACAGAAATAATATTGGATAGAAAACAGAAGAAATGCACAGATTCCTAGAAACATGAATTACCAAAGCTGAATCAAGAAAATATAAAAATTATGAATAATGTAATGACAGTTAACAAAATCAAAAAAGAAATTAAAAATCTACCAACAAAGAATACCCTAGGTCCAGATCGATTCACAAATGAATTCTACCAAAAAATTTAGAAAGATTTGACACTGTTACCCCTCAAACTCTTAATGAAATTTAAAGGAAGTAATTCTCCTTAACTTATTCCAGGAAGCAAGTACTACCCTGATACTAAAAGCAGAGAAAGACCTAATGAAAAGTAGAACTATAAGCATATCTCCTTAATGAACGTATACAAAAATCCTCAATTAAATGCCAGCAAATGGAATGCAGCAAAGAATCAAGAAGATTACATATCATAACCAAGTGAGAGCCATCCCAGGAATGCTGGAGTGGTTCAATATATGTAAATCTATAAATGTAATGAATCACATGAACAGAATCAAAGACAAAAATCCTCTGATCATACCAAGAGATGTAGAAAAAGCTTTGCACAAAGGCCAACACTCATAATGAAAACCCTACAGAAAATGAGAATAGATTTTTTTTTTACTTCCACATGATAAAAGCCATCTATGATAAACTAATAGCCACCATCATTTAGGGTGTTCTAAATCTGAAAGCCTTCACTTAAATTATACTTTTTACTATCTTTGAAAATTTTATGTGAATGATAAATTATAAACTCAATTAGTTTCTCTATACTTCTCTTCCTATAATCAGCAATAGTTTTATCCTTCATTTGCTGTGTTATTTTCGTTAATTGCTTTTATTTTATTTTTCACAATTAATAGATATTGCCAAAACAAAGAAGTCAGTAATTTGTAGCCTGTTTTCCTTTTTCCACTCCAAATTTGCAAAAATGAAGCAAAAATTTCATCAGCTTTCTGGCAGAGGTGCTTATATGGTGTAGTGGTTGATACATTGTGTCAACTTGGCTGGATGACTCAGCTGCCCAGTTCCCTGTTGATGGGAGCCCCACCCTGGGGTACAATTGGTTCCTCCCTGGAATGTGACTGGGGTCTGCCTAGGATATGATTAGCTCCTCCCTAGAGCGGGACCCATCCTGGGGTATGATTGGTTCCACCCTAGGGCACAATGGGCCCACGTCAGAATGACTGAGCACAAAGAGGCTTTTTAAAAGGCTGAGGAAGTAGTTAAGACTTCACTTTGTCGTCTTCGCATTCAGCCTGGACTTCATCGTCTGGCTTGCAGAACAGACTCTTCAGCCTTCAGCTTGGATCTTTCGCCATCCATCACAGACTCTTCAGTGTTCATTACAGATGCTTCAGTCTTCCATCACAGACCCATCAGCCAATGGATAGAGACTTACACGGAGTTCTGCAGTGAAGTTCAGACCTGGGGATTGAATTCTTCAGTCTGGAGCGTGCAGACACCCTCTGCCTGCTTCCTCATCCGACTCTGGCTCACTACTGTAAGCCAATCTTATAATTCCTTATAGATCGAATATTTTGTGTTAATATCCATTCCTTACATCTGTTCTATTCCTTTAAGTAAAACCCTGACCAATACATATAGGAAAGTATTTGTGCTAATTTTGAAAGGGAAAGCAGAACATCTAATTGTTGTGCCTCCATAATTTTAGACTATATGACTGTCTTTAATGCCAACTACAACATATCAAATTCCAAGTGATGAAATCTTTCTGAAAGAACTTCAGCTTCATGTGTGCAAATGCTTATCCAGAAAGGCACCTATCTTTTCATTCAAGACTAGAAGCATTCTCCAGGTTGGCTGGTGTCCTGTTTTAGCCACAGGCATTGCTTCTGAAATTTAGTTAGCTTCACTATGACTTGAAGAGATAGTTTTTGAATCGTGGTAACTACACGCTGAAAAATCTCTTCTTTTCCTGCTTCCTCAAGTGTCTCATGTTTCAGTATTTCCACCTAATCATGATTCAATGTGGAACTTGGTTAGAATTTGGAAAACAGAAGCTTAAAATACACTTTTCATATCTCACCACAAGTTTGGTAAGTAATTTAGTGCAATTGCCTTGGCATCTTAACTATTTGAAAATTAATTTTTTGAATAAGGATATTATTTTTCTTTTTAAAGTAACATGATGTCCTTGAACTTAATAATGATAATAAATTTTTCTGTGTTCTATATAACTATTTTACACGTTTGGCGATGGTAGGACCTGATCCCAAGGTGGTGAACAGCGTGGTTCATAGACAAATGCAGGACCAAGGCAGGAACACAGTCTGTTTCCCATTGTGCCGCCCTAGTACTTTGTCCAGTGCAGTTGTTTTCCTGCTATACTTTTCTCTTGCTTATTTACAACACTTCAAATTAATGAAGTGATATTTGCATTGCACTGCTTGAAGGTAAGAGATGTATGAATGCATTCAAGAGACACAAACACAAATATGTGTTAATTACAGAGCACAGTCAAATTGAGAAACTATTGTAGAGAGACATTAAATTGTTATTTCATGTAACTACAAAGCACTACTTTTGTCATCCGACAGAACATTGGATTGTAGAACTTCAGCTTTTTTCAAATAATATAGGTAAGATCAACTTGTTCTTGCAATTTAATATTGTCTTTGTTAACTGTCAGACATAGCGGTAATCTTGTGACAGCAGGATCCCATGAAGATTTCTATAATGTAAGAACATACTGAAGGTTTCTAAGCATGGATATATTTGTCTTCATTTATTTTGGGGAAGATAGATTCACTTTTCCAAAAATCTGCATGTGCCAAACACTGTAGAAAACAGAAAAATATTAACAAAACTGTAAGCATTTATTATTACTACTATTTAAGAGAGTATTGCATGGCAAGTCTTGAGAATATCTGAAAATGAAAACGAGTCATCATCCATGTTTTCTACAATAGTTAGAAATTATGGAATAAAATTTGGGAGGGCAAATATGAATGCATCTTCTTCCTCTTATAAAGATTCCAAAAGTGCAACCTTTCTAGTTGTTGGGTGTCTTAGTTACTTTTTACTCATTGCTGGGACAAATACCTGACCCTCCAAATGAAGAAAGGAAAGGTTTATTTAGCTCATAATTTGTGGAGGTTTCAGTCCATATTCAGGTGGCCCAAGGCTGAGTGGAACAGAGAAGAGAGCATCCAGTTCATGGTGGTGAAACAGCAACAAAATAGTAGCAGGGGCAGCCAACCAAACAGGGCAGCAGAGCAATAGCTAAAGCTCTAGTCTGTCTCTCTTTATATTCCTAACAGAATCTCTGCCTTAGGATAACTGCCCTAGACCACACCCATAGTCCCAGACCTACTCAGACCAATCATCCCATCAGTACTAAAACACATAATCCCAGTGACTCATGAGTTAAGTCCCAATCTATAGAAGTCCCCGCCCAATGACTACATGAAGCTTTGGGGGGACAACTAGATATAAACCATAACATTGGATATTAGACTCTCCAAGTATTCTCAGCAGGCTCTTTGAATTTCTTTTCTTATCTTATATTTTGAAGCCTTATAATTATGCTTTGTAATTGATATAATTATAAAATAGTCACTATAATATTCTGACAGAATATTAATTTAATGAAAAAATAACCTTATCCTCAGAATAGTTAACAGAAGTTACTAAGTTCTATTTTTCTACACAAACAGCTATATATCAATAAATTTATGTTAAAGTTGAAAAAAGCCCCTAAATAACGTTACTTATTTACTTATCTCATTTCTATCACACTGATATTTTAATGGATAAGTGTACTTCACATCTTTTCAAGATCATACAGCTTGTTTCCAAATTGAAACAATTTCAAATTCCAGATAAGTGGCCAGAGTAGAAAGTTTTAGCTTTTTGAGCAATAAATCAACAAATCCAATTAGGAAAATATGCAACTTCAAAAACTTGATAAGACACTACAGTCAGCTTTCAGTTTTATAGAATCAGCAACTTACAGCAGATACACATAAAACAAGCTCAAATATATTATTTAAGAAATCGACCATAACATTCCATTGTTTAATCAGCAGAAAACATTTGTCAAGGGGATAAATTGTTACATGGATGTGTTAGATGAATCTCTACCTACCTATTGGGCTGTAGTGCTCCTGATAGCTTACCTGAGGCCTGCAACCATGGTCCCTTCAAGGACCATGGCAGAAAGCACTTCTCACGCAAGCTAATTACTCTCTTTTTTTCAAAAAATATTATGTGATCAGATGATGACATTTGCAGAATGAACATTATTTTTACTCTCAGTAGAATAATTTTTATGAATTATTTTGAGGTAAAATATACTAATTTTATGAAATATAGTGACATAACAGCTCTGAGAAAAGGTATTGCAGTGTTTTTATAATTTTTGTATTTTATAATATTTATTTCACAACAGATATAATTTCAGTCTTTGGGAACATTGCTATATGTCTATGTCACTGCTAATATAAAATTGCACTGTAATAAAATTGAATAGAAAGGTCATGCACGATTTTTTAATGTCAACTGCAATAGTGTAAAGAAAGTGATTTAATTAATTTTAACTTTTAATAAAGTTTCAATAAAAATAAAAAGGACTACATATACATAAGAATGTTAAAAATTTTTAATTCTGGTAAGCCATTATGCTACATTAACTTAGTACTATGCAGAACTGTTTTTAAACTTTATAGCTTAACTTTTGCAGAATACATAGAGAAGGTGGGAGGAGGTGAAAATGGAGGAGATTGAAACTATGTTTCTTTCCCTTCCTTATGAAATGATCTCCATTCAGTTTATTTGCCCAAGTAGTGGGCATTCTTTTCAGCGCTGTCTGTCAGGAAGTCACAATCAGGCTGTGAGCATTTGTTTTCACACCTAGGTCTCTTACTTCTGCAGATGATTGATGGGATGCTGGAAGACCATGTTTTCCAATTATGTTTTTTTCACTGCTCATGTGAAAATTCTTCAGTGTGCATTAAGAGATAAAAATATAAATGTTACTTGATATTTGAGAATATTAGCAAATGGAAATAAATCCAAAGGCAAATAATTAAATTCATGAGCATCTAGAATATGTTCCATGAGACATAATTAAAGGAACATTGAAATTTTTTTTTTGTTTTGCTTTTGTTTTTTTGAGACAGGGTCTCACTATGCAGTTGAGGCTGGCCTTGAGCTCACTTTTGTAGCCCAGGCTGGTCTCGAACTCACACCAATCCTCCTGCCTCAGCCTCCCAAGTGCTGGGATTACAGGCGTGCGCCACCACGCCTGGCTGCGGAACATTGAAATTAATAATGTACAAATTAGAAAACTTTGGAAGGGACATACTATTTCTTTTCTAATTTGGGAAAAATTATCATGTGCAAGAGATAATAATTATATGTAGCATCAACGTTAAAATTAGAATAATAAAAGAAAATCATAAAGACTCTGATGTGAGCTAGGCATGGCGGTGCACACCTATAATCGCAGTAGTTGGGAGGCTGAAGCAGGAGGATCGGTGTGAGTTCGAGACCAGCCTGGGGTACAAAAGTGAGCTCAAGGCCAGCCTGAACTGCATAGCTGAGACCCTGTCTCAAAAAACAAAAACAAAACAAACAACAAAAAAGACTCTGATGTGAAGGAACATAAAGACAAAGGATTTGAGCAAATGGGGGCCAGGGACATAACTCTGTGGTACAGGCACTTGAGCAACTAAACATTGCAAAATTTCAAGAAAGGGGAAGGCACTGTCCAGGATGTAATGACACATTCTACAAACTGGAAACAAAGAAAACATTTTCCTACAGTCTTCAGAAAACAGCACAGGTATATTAACACCTTGGCTTTACCCTATATAATGTTTTCTGAACTCTAACTATCACAACTGTAATATAAGAAGTTTATATTTGGTTAAGCTAAACAAATGATGCATAATTTATTTCAGTGGTCAAAAATGAAATCAGCAGCCACAGGACATAAGATAACTCTGTAAAGTGGAATATAAGGTAAAGCTGTATCCCAGGGATAGTGGAGAAATTAAGGATACAGTACCATACATACTAGACCTTTTTGTGCTTAACATATTAGTGTACTCAATTCTGCAATTGCCTAGCAAGTGCAAGGTCCTGAGTTCAATCCCTAGTACCAAACAAAACAAAACATAACAGAACACCAAAAATTTTGCGCTAAAGAGAAAGCTCAGCGGCATAAGCATATGCCTGGCGAGCACAGGGTCCTGAGTTGAATCCCTGGTATATACATAGGCACTGGCCACAAGAGAATGTGTCCTGAGGGCTGAGGAGATAGTTTAGAGACATAAGTGCCTGCCTGGCAAGTGCAAGGTCATGACTTGGATCCCCAGTACCACACACACACATACAAAAGCTTCTGGCAGGTGCTTTAGAAGACAAATTCTGCCATAACACTACATTATAAGTAAAGACATAAAAACATGAAGTAACTCCAGCATTACAAAAGTGGTATGTTTGGAGATGAGGAATGAATTTACACTTTTGGCTCTGAATTACTTTCTTAATCCAACCAAGCTATGTTGATAATGCTATGCAAGTACTTATCAGCTCTCCAGTGTACTAGAATTGGCAAAAGCATGAATTAGTATGCAAATGAAAGGGAGTCAGAAAAAGGTCAAGGGCATGAAATATTTTGTCAAATACCTCTCAGGATGATATTTCTAGTAAGATTTAGGAAACACCCTCAAAGCGAGCTTTCCAGTACACATTTGATTGATCACTGTCTATAACTTATAATGAAGAATGACAGTTCTATAGTTCTCAGATAAAGAACTATAGAATAAATCTAACAAAATGATTTTCGTAGGAGCCTAGTTTCATATCGGCTCACTGTTCTACAGTTTTCCATAGCCTGAGTATAACTTTGTGTCCTCTGTCTGCCCCACTTTGAATGAGTGTTTTTTTTTTCCCTCTCACTTTGCTCTTCCTCCTTCCCCATTCTTTACCCACATAATATCTCATCTTAGCTTCTTCTCCTTTGCTTATATTACTTTATGAATCTCAAATTAGACCTTTCGTTCAGATCCTCTCATTTATAAGTATACAAGTAATTTTGATCTTTTTTAAGTATTCCCAAAGTTTCCTACACCACTTTCCAGATTCTAAATTATGTTTTCAAATATATTTAGCAGATTTTGTACTTCTTGGTTCTTCAGTTAAACCTTTCCTTCTAAAATGTAAACCAGTATGTGTACTTTCATAGTTGTATTTCAGATGCTACAGACTGCTAATTATTCCTTCTAAATTTATTTAGATATCTGAAGAAGTTTTCCAAGGTGGTAAAGTAATATTTTTTCCTAGCTCATGTGTGTTGTATCTTTTAAAATTTTTTCTTAAACTGATTGTGGTGGCATATGTCTTTAATCTTGGCACTCTGTCATTCCCTGCATTCAAACTTATCTACCTGAAATATTTGCAATTATTTCTTCTTTTGTGCATAGTTACTGTGCTCGGTTTGATAGGGAGAGATTCTCTACAATAACATCTTGAACAAGTAGCGTTCTCTGCTAAATTTATGCTATGGAACCTGATTAAACTCAAAATATGACATTCTAGCACTGAGCAGTTTGTTTTGTTGACATGAAGTTTCCTACTAAACACTCCTCTTACTCCTATTTTGAAGTTGAAGTACTCAACAAAGCAAGCTGATTATCTAAAACTGGGTTCTAAGGTTATTAGATTTAAATGAAGGACATAGGAAAATGCATACAATTTACTCAAAAGCTTACCAACTATGTTTTAAACGAAATCTTGGTTCTTATGAGCAAGTGAGTCTGCTGATATTGCATACTTAGTGTGAATTTCAACTCTCTTATTTGCCAATTAACAGATTAACTATTTTTTGCTTAACAAATGATTCTCAAGTTCATTTTGTAATCCAGGAAAATTTTAAGGGAACTGTTACCAGAGGAAACTAATGTCAGTGGGGGCTAATGCCTGTGAACCAAGGAGACTAGCTCCATAAAATAGAAAAAAAGAGAGGCTGAAGTGAACACTGATAGGTTCCATTCTGAGCACAAATTGCTAAGTTATCGTGGTCCTGATTCCACATGGCTGAATCCCAAAATCAATAACATCGTCCCAATGATGAGGGCCGGGGAGATAGCTCCATGGCACAGGTGCCTGTCTAGCAAGTGCAAGGTCGTGAGCTTGAACCCTGATCCCACCAAAAAGAAAAAGAAAAAAACCCAAAACAAAGCAAAACAATAACAACAAAAGACCCAATGATGACTTCCTCCTTCTTTCCCACCCCAGTCCCAAATACAACTACTTTTTAACTTTCTTGCTCTACAACGAAGACCTCAATTAGCTTATGCATCACTGAACATGCCCCTTAAACTTACCCCTAGTGAAAGACCATATGATCTTGGCCTTCCTGTCTCAGGCCAGAGGATTCCCCCATCTCCCTCACATCTTCTCCGTGTCCTCCTCAACAACAAAATCCTCATCTCTTTCTTTTACTTCTGCTTCGCTGTTGTACCAGAAAAACCTAACAAGCATATCTGACATTTTGTTCCAAATTCACCAATTAAAATAGTATTTTAATACCTGAGGCATAAGTGAGGATTGTAGAGAAAAGTCAGGAGGAAGACTCTAAGGTCAGGTGGGAGCCTCATCTTGGAAATGTAACTCAGGAAGAATGGAGAGGCTTTAGGTATACTGGGAATAAGCTGCTTGACAGTGTAAAGTTTATGGAAGAGAAAACAAATTCATCCTTTCCTTTCAATTAGAGGAATACTTTTTGTATCCAGAGATCACAGGAGGTGCTAGGAATACTGAAAGTAGTGATAATCAAAACACTTAATGAAGAGTTTGTCATGGGCACTGCTCAGGCTGAGTGGGTGTAGTCTTAGTGGACGCTTCCCCCACGGCCACAACGATGCACAGTGGAGAACCGTGGCTCTGGGCATCAACTGCTGAGGAGAGAAGTTCAAGGCAAAGGTGAGTAGAAGTGCTCTGGAGCTGCTGAAGACCCAGGGCTCCACAGTTGCTTGTCAACACCTGGCGTAAGCACAACTCTAATTATAGGAAATTATACAATCATGAGTCGCTTTTACTCTGAAATTTAAAAGACTGCATTTAACTTATAAATTATTGCAAACATAGTCACTTTCCCACACATTCCAGAGATAATGTTTTGAGACTAATGAATGTTTGTTTAGCTTCCTAACTGATTAGAATATTAAGTATATTACCACCTGTGCAAGTAAGTAGTCATCAGTGCATACACTTACTCTCATTTTAAATAAAATTTCTTTGTTATTTTTATGAAGTTTTATTTTTAATTATTTATTCTATGTCAGAATTATTTGATATAGTTTAAATAATCATAATTTAAAATTGCCATCAGTTCTGGGTTCTTTTAAAGCTTTTTTTTTTAAAATTTTTTTTGGCTTTTTGACACAGGGTCTTGCTATGTAGTTCAGGCTGGCCTTGAGCTCACTTTTGTAGCCTAGGCTGGTCTCGAACTCACACCAATCCTCCTGCCTCAGCCTCCCAAGTGCTAGGATTACAGGTGTGCACCACCACGCCCGGATGTTAAAGCATTTTTAATTGAGAGAGCTATTTCATTTTTCCAAAGCCATTTTTCATTTATACTATCAAATATTGTAACTATGTAAGACTTGTTTTCCAAAGTTCTTATCTTGTTTATAATTTTTATGTTTTTAAATCCTTTCAAAACAGGATTATGATTTGCTTTTCATAATTAGAAAATATAGCATGAGGTAAATTCTCTGTGCATGTAATCATGTCATACTGGATTAATTTCCTTTTGAAAGTCTGGCATTTTTTTTTTTTTACAATAAAATGGAAATTTTGTAGTAAGCAGCCTTTACTTTGGTTACAGCGTTTTAAGGAAAATATGACTGCATGCTCACCTATTGTTAGATATGTACATGCTTCAGTTAAAAATTAACCATAATAATTATATCAGGGAATATTTATTTTTATAACCAAAACTTTTAATGCCAGAAACTGTGATATTTAAGGTATAAAGTCCAACCTGCCAAGTTAACAACAATTTGAGCTGTACTATAACACAAAACAAACTTAACATTTCAGAGGTTTTCTCCAAAACTTCCGTTTATAACCTAATATTAAACTGACAGTTTAAAGCAGCGGTTCTCAACTTGTGGGTCACGACCCTGGCGAGGTCGAACGACCAAAACACAGGGGTCGCCTAAAGCCATTCTGAGTCATAACTGAAGCTAAATTACAGTTTTAAAGTAGCCACCAAAATCATTTTTTGGTTTGGGGTCACCACAACACGAGGAACTGTATTGCGGGGTCACGGCATTAGAAAGGTTGAGAACCACTGGCTTAAAGTGGGAATGATGCTGATTTGTTAGTACTCAAGCATAAAAGCCATACTTCTAAAAAATAGTTTGTAAAATAGCATTGTTATATATTCTTCCTATAGGTAATTAAGTATGATTTTTAGATACATTATGCTATATATCAATGTCATAATATTAAAATTAATGGGCAGCTAACTCAGGACCCAATCTGCTTCTGTCTTGGAAAGAAGCTTTCCTCCCCCCTAATAAATATATTCTGCTCTTTAATGTTTCTAAGGACTCTTCAAAGTTCTCATAGTCTTTATAGGAGATGTTTGATTATGCAACAATTTCTTAGCCAGCCGTGGGAACTAGTTTGTTGAGGTCATTCAGAATATAATTTCTTTACCTATAACTATATTTTCAAGAATTCTACTTATTTTATTTTTGAGGAGATTTAGTGTTTACATATTAACATATAGATATTTGAGCCGGGCGTGGTGGCGCACGCCTGTAATCCCAGCACTCGGGAGGCTGAGGCAGGAGGATCGGTGCGAGTTCGAGACCAGCCTGGGCTACAAAAGTGAACTCAAGGCCAGCCTGAACTGCATAGCGAGACCCTGTCTCAAAAAAAGACAACAAAAAAAAAAATAGATATTTGATCCAATTTTATTTAGCTTAGTGCATAGTGAGAGACATGGACCTAGTTTTCATTCTGGGTATGTGGAAAGTCAGTTTTTCCAGTAGTATTTGCTTTTGAGGCTGTCTTTCTTTCAGTGAATGTTTGATCACTTTGACAAAGATTAGGAAGATGAATGTGTTTTAAATTGTTTTTACATCTTCGTATGTTTCACTGATCCTCAAATCTGGACTTTTTTTCTTTTTGCTAGTACCATGCTGTTTTCATTACAGTAGCTTAGATTGTGATATTACCTGCCTAGACTTTGTTACCTCCAATTATTTTTTTCTGTTATTTCAAGTCTCTTATAGTTCCAAATAAAATTTGCAATTATTTCTCTAATTTTGTTAGGTATGCTAATAGTATTTTAATTGGGATGCATTCAGTCTCTATAAAAGTTTGGGTAGTACGGAAATTTTCAAAATGTTTGTTCTTTCTATACATTAGCAAGGAATATCATCGCATTTTCCTTTTTATGAATATTGTACTGTTCAGTGTAGATATAGTGTACTATCTTTGTTAGAAGGATTCTTAAGGTTTTCTTCCTTCCTTTCTTCTTTCTTTCTTTCTTTTTCTTTCATTCTTTCTTCCTTTGATACTACTATGTAAGAGATTGATTTGTTACTGTTGACTTTGTATCCAGGTATGCTGCTTAATTTTGTTGTTAAATCTACAAGACCTCTGATGGAGTTTTGGGGATCTTCTCCATATTATATCTCGCCTACTTCAAATAAGGATAATTTAACATTTTCCTATCATTAATCTTTTTATTCATTTCTATTATCTGTACTGGACAACGTTTCCAGGACTATATTGAATACGTGTGTTGATAGTGGTATCTTTGTCTTGTTTCTGATTTTAGCGAGGAAGTTTTTGGCTTTTGTCTGAGTTATATGACTTCGTCCACTGATTTGTCACAGACTGCTTTTATCATGTTGAGAAATCAACTCCAATTTTTGTAGTGATTTTACTGTGAAGACATAAGTATAGGCAAAGATTTCATGAAGAAAACTCCAACTGAATGCAAAATGCTACAAAGAATGAACAACTGGATTATGTCTTATTAAGAAGCTTTTGTACAGCAAAAGAAATCACAAGCAGTGTGTAAAGAAGACACACATAATGGGGAAAAATTTTAGCTAGTTGAACTGCAGAAAAAAATCTGGCTTCCCAAATCAAAGACCCAATCCAAAAATGGTCATATGATGAATGCATACTTCTCAGATGAAGAAATAGAAAGGCAGATAAGCATTTAAAAAGTGCTCAGCAGCAGTGTTTCATGCAAGAGATGCAAATTGAAGCAATGCTGCTATGACATCTCACTCCAGAATTAAGAGCTATTATCAATAAATCAAGCAATAATAAATAGTGGAGGGAATGTAGGGAAAAAAAGAAAACCTTGTTTAGTCTTGACTGGAATGCAAACTGGTGCTACCATTGTGGAAATCAGTATGGATTTTCCTCAAAAATCTAGGATTAGAATTCCCACCTGACCCAGCTATGGCCCTCCTTGGCATCTTCCCAGAAATATTCAAAGCATTATGATGCACATATGCACCCATGTTGATAGCAACGCAGCCTATAATAGCTAAATCTTATGAACAGCCCAACTGAACATCAACCAATAAATGCATAAGAAACTATCGGTTTTTTATACAGTGGAGTAATACTCAGCCGTAAAGAAGCATAAACTTAAGAACTTTATAGTACTATGGATGGAACTTGAGACCATATTCTTATGTGAAATAAATCATAGTTGTGTGAATACTTCATTGTTTCTCCAGTGTGAGAAACTGAATGTGGTAATAAGAAAAAATGTGTAATAGATATTGTGAAATAGGAAGAAATTGTCTAAAAAGAGACTAAAGGAATCAGGAGAGGGAAAGGAAGGAAATAAAAAGAAACAATGAGAAAATAAGGATAAAGTGGATAAGATAAACAAACTTTATAAATAAGGTGGAGAAAAGGGACTGAAGAGAGAGGTGGGTAATGTGCAAAAAGAGAGACCAAGATATATCATGTGCAGGTACAGATTCCCTATAGCGAATGAGATCACTGCATATATCTACATGATACCAACAAAGTTAATAATGAAAAGAATGTAAACTCTTAAGCATTGCTGATATGTTCCTGCCCCCTTCAGTATTTACAATATTTATTAATTCAAATATATTGACTTTCTCCTCTGCATTGTTTTTCATAACTGACAGTGGGGATTTTAATGGTCTGTAGCATACAGGCAGGGATATTTCTCAAAGTCTGGTACATTAAGCACACAATATTCAATTCTATTCTCCAATGTTGAATAGAGCAATGTAGATATTAAAAAATGCCCATCACTGGGTTTATTTATCACTGTAATCAAGTTCAGCTACTTTCTAATCACTTGATTTTCTTAAGAATTCAAACTGATTATATTCACCTACACAACTGTGGCTTACTCATTATCTCTGAAATATGACTTGAATGTACACAGGTAAAAGAAGGAATGACATTTGCTACTGAATGAAGCTAAGCAAAATTCCCTTTTCAGTTTTCTAATTACAAAGCAGAGATACCAAACTATAAGTTAGGAAAAAGTTTCTGTGCTTTCAAGAAATATTTAAAGTATACTCTGGAGTAGCATGAACATTAAAAATAAGTGATAACTGTACCAGACCGTTTTAGTTACTATTCTATCATTGCTGGGACAAATACCTGACACACAAGCTTAGGGAAGGAAAGGTTTATTTAGCTCACAGTTACTGGAAGTTGCATAATTTAAAGCAGCCTGAATTACATAGCAAGAACTTGAGACTCTACGCCAACATGTCCGGGATGATTCCCTCCATATGTCTGAGAAACTGCTGCCTTGGTGGTGGTGGGGAACCTCTGTCAGCACGTGCTTTCAGTTTAACAATTCCCACCTCTCTTAGTCATGCCCCCTGAAGTCCCACCCCTGGAGCCACGTGCTTGAGAGCCCCACGATTTACATGAGGCTTTGGGGGACAACTAGATACAAACCACAACACAGACTCTTATATTTATTTCATTGGTTAAGACCTAATTACCCCTTTTCTAAATGTCAGGTTGCATTAACAAATTAACTCTTTTTTATTTTTATGTATTTATTTATTTTTTGTCTTTTTGAGACAGGGTCTCATTGTGCAATTCAGGCTGGCCTTGAGCTCACTTTTGTGGCCCAGGCTGGTCTCAAACTCACACTGATCCTCCTGCCTCAGCTTCCCAAGTGCTGGGACCACAGGCGTGTGCCACCACGCCCGGCTCAACAAATTAGCTTATTAAAAATAAATAAGTTGGATTTTTATGTGACAGAGATCATGTGATTCATTGATATTAGATCTTCTGACTCCAAATAACAGGTTTTCTGATTTAGATCAAATCATATCCCAATCACCAAGTGAAGATATTAAGGGCCAGGGAGATAGCTCAGTAGAATAAGTACTTGCCTGGCAAG
Source organism: Myocastor coypus (assembly GCA_004027025.1). NCBI lineage: Eukaryota > Metazoa > Chordata > Mammalia > Rodentia > Myocastoridae > Myocastor > Myocastor coypus. The sequence goes on along the minus strand of PVJA010004831.1, from coordinate 67,257 downwards.
TGGAAGGGCCTGAGTTCAATCACTGGTGCCATACACACTCACACATACACACACACACACACACACAGAGTTAAAAAAAAAGAAAGAGAAGAAGTAGAAATTGGGCTACAGTGGTGTAGTCTCAAGCACCTGCTTAGGAAAGATTAGGCAACTGCAGGGACTGCAGTTTGATCCCGGGTACCACATGCTGCACCAGTTCCACCCCCAGGGCAGCCTGAGCCAGCCAAAAATTAAAAAAGAAAAAAAAAAGATATTCAAACTATGGTGTTTGATATTTTAGAGTATTAACTTGCAGATACGGCTGTGACAGAGGAAATCAAGTTAAAATGAGGTCACAACGGTGACTCTTAACCCACTATCTATGAAGTGCCTATGTAAATGGAAAACTTGGTCATGTAGAAGAAATCCTGGAGGCAGAAGAAATCCTGGAGATTCACAAGGTGGGAAGAATGGTAGAGATTCAAAAAGAGTTGAGTGTCATGTAATGCAAGTAATTTGTATTCAAACAACAACAACAAAATTTACCTGGGCTGGAGAAAGGAATGGAGTATATGCTTTCCTAATATGGCCTTGCTAGAATCTTGATTTTTGTACTCTTGCCTCCAGAACAGTGAGACAGTAAATTTTTGTGTTCTGAGATAGCTATTTTGTGGTACTTTATTACAGCTGTCTTAACAAGCTAATACAGAATGTGTGACCAAAATTGGAGTATGTTTGAGAGGGTTTTAGGGTTTGAGATAATTTTTCTACCTCAAGTAGAAGAGGAAAAAAAGAAGCAAGATACACCACGCACAAGGTACAAATTCTTTATGATGAATGATATTATTGTTTACATTTAAAATGAACCAACAAAATTTGTTGAGAAAAAATTTTTTAAAAACCCTAAAATTTTTTATCTATTTTTTTCTTTAAGTTTATAAATTTTTACAAGACAGCCACAATAATTAATACAATGTATAATATCGTGTTCATAATAGTTGTTCAGAGTACAGATATAGGCATGATAACTTTTCTAAGCACTATTAATACAAATATTCATTCTCACTGAACTATGAGAAAGTAGTTGTATGTATAGTCCAGTAGTCCATAATAGTTGTGATTTATCAGCAGAAGTGGTAATGTCGAAACCTGTTGACTTGAACCTTTTACAGCTCAGTATATTAGTATAACTCTATTTCTTATATGTTGTAGTTAAACTTTTCTGATGGATGGTTAAAACCAAGTTAAAACAAGACCTATATGACAAAAAATGTAACTTCTGTATCTAATAAGGTCAGTCTAATCCCCTCAGGATTTATCCTGGAATCATGTACAGCACCTTGTAGAGCTTTTGTCAGTGTAAGACATCTGGATGAATCACGGTCATTGCTGGACCAATTAGCTTTCTGTGAAATACTGGGAGAATGTTTTCTCTCTAGGTGGCTCTCCCTAGGCATACTATACATCGTAAATACCGTTCCTCTGTGTTCTAATAATCTCCTTGAACAGAAAATTTGGGACGCCATTGAGTTATAGGATGTTATAGTACAGATTCCTTATGTCTCGAGTCCTCACTGACCTAGAGAGGCTAGGGCTAAAATATTGGCAGTTTTTGCAGCCCTTCTTTTTCTCTCATTTTTGGTCTGCAAACTTAAGTTGTTAACCTCCACAAAAGAAGCTTTGTGATACTATTACTCTACTTCATCGGCGCTTGAGCTTTAACATTACTGTCTTTCTGAACTTCAAGTGCTTTAGAGTTAACATGAAACTGGTATTTTCCATCAATCACTGATATTCTAATAAACTGCCATGGAATGTGATGAAAAAAACAATTACATATTTTATGCAGAAATTTAAAAATCTAACTATATAAAAAATTGTAGTGGGCCATCCTATTGTCTTTTTTCTTGTTTCTTATTCTCTTGATTATCTTTTTATGGGGGACAATATTCAAAAAAAAGGTTTAAGGAACTCAGTTTAAGAAAAGGTAAATTCTTTTTATTTATTTATCTTATTACTTTTAATAAGAAATTGCAACGTGACAGTTTCAAAATACATTAGTAGTACATTCCCAAAAATTGGTACAATAAATATTGTTGTCCTCATTATAGTTATACAGAGCACAGGGTGTAGACATGATAAATTTTCTAATGGTTATTGGTACAATAGATTTTTTTCTTTTTGATCTAATAGAAGGAATTTGTATACATAACAAATGTTCCATAACTGCAGTGGGCCACTGGCAAAACCAGCAATGTTGGAAGTTGTTGACTTGAGCCTTTTATAACTCACCATACTAAATTACCCTTATGTTTTATGCATCATTTTAAATTTTTCTGCTATGTGGTTAAGGGCAAGTTAAAGCAAGACCTGCATAAAAAAGCATATAGTTTTTGTGTCTCACAAGGCCAGTCAAATCCCCTCAGGATTTACTTTGGAACCATGTACAATGCTTTGTAGAACTGTTGTCAGTGTCAGCCATCTGGATGAGTCACAGCCATTGCTGGACCAGTTTGATCTCTATGACAGCCTGAATGTTTTTTCTCTTGGTGATTCTCCTTTGGCACACTACGTATCTTCAGTCCCTTTCCTCTGTAGCCCCATAATCTCCTTGAACAGAAAATTTGGGAAACCACTGAGTTATAGGATGTTACAGGACAGGATCTGTTCTCTCCTGAGTTCTAACTGACCTTGAAGGGCTAGGACCAAAATGTTGGCTATCTTTGTAGCACTTTTTCTCTAAGTTTTAGTCTGTAAACTTATATTCCTAACCCTCCAAAAGAAAATATTAGTGATACTATTACTCTAAAACATGGGTGTTTGAGCTTAATATCACTATCTTTATGAATATGAAACATCTTAGACTTAATTTGGAATTGGTATTATCCGTCAATCATGGATATTCCAATAGATCTCTATGGAATGTCATGAAAACAGCTACACATTTTTACACAGATATTTAGAAATATAAGCACGTGCCAAGGTTTTTTTTTTTTTTTTGTCTTTTTGAGACAGGGTCTCACTATGCAGTTCAGGCTAGCCTTGAACTCACTTTGGTAGTCCAGGCAGGTCTCGAACTTGCACTGATCCTCCTGCCTCAGCCTCCTGAGTGCTGGGATTATAGGCGTGCGCCACCACGCCTGGCCTTGTGCCAAGTTTTAACCTGTGCATCCTTTGGCATTTTTCCTAGTTTCTAAATCTCCTTTAATACCGTTTTTTGTTTTCTTGTAAACCAATCATTTACTTGAAAGAGAGTATAACAGAAACTGAAATTACATTAGAAGCAGCACACGTCTAAAAGGCCAGAATGACAGGCATTCCAAGCATAGTATTAGTGTTACATATTGCTATCGTCAGTGTCAAAACTTTTTGTGGTTTCTTAGGAGCATTGTATAATTCATCCTGTGCATATAGGTGCCAAATTTTGCTCCTGCTGTGAGTCCTCTCTTTTCTGTTTCCAGTCAATTTGCTGTTTACCCCTTAAGACTTTGATTTCTATTCAGCTGTGTAATGCCTCTCCATTTTTATTTATTCTCTTGAGTTCTTACACTAGGGAAATTATATGTTATTTATACATGTAGGTGTGGTTGATTTCACATATGAATATATGCTCAAGATACATCCATTAACATATGAAGACTTCTAGTTTATCATTCCTTGTAGCTGAGCAATATTTCTTTATGTAAAAATACTACATCTTTTTCAATTATTCTTCAGATTATGAGCATATTGGCTGATTGCAAGATTTGGCTAATGCAAATTGTGCTGCTGTAAACATAGGTGCAAAGATAGCACTATGGTATGATGTTCTCAGTTCTGGGAAAATTCCCAGTAGGGGGATAGCTGGATTGAATGTGATTTCCAGTTCCAGTTTTTTAAGGACTCTCCACACTGCTCTCCATAATGGATGCAGCAGTCAGCATTCCCACCAACAGTAGAGAAGGGTACTTTTTTCCCCACAGCCTCTCCAACATTTGTTGTTGGTTGATTTCTTTATGATAGCCATTATTTCTGGGGTGAGATGGTATCGGTATCTTTGCATTTCAAAAATGACTAATAAAGTGAGCGTTTCTTCATGTATTTGTAGGCTTATTAAATTTGTTTCTCTGAGAAATGTGTGTTCATCTCAAATGCCCATTTCTTGATTGGGTCTTTGAATTTTGGGATCCTAATAGTTTTTAATTCTTTATAAATTCTAGATAGAAGACCTTTGTATAAATACTTACTAGTTAATATCTTTTCAAAATTTGTGGGTTGTATTTTGACTCTGTTGGTAATTTCTTTTGAAGTGAAAAAACTTCTTAACTTCAGGAGGTCCCAGTTGTTAATTATTTCAAGTGTTAAACGTGCATATTGATTTTTGTCCATGAACTCTTTGCTTACCCAATATCTTCAAGATTTTCTCCCCCTTCCAGGATATTTAATATTTCTTTTTTAATCTTTAGATCTTTAGTCCATTTTGACTTTAGTTTAGTGCATTGTGATAGACTTGGGTCAAGTTTTAGTTTTCAGCATGTAGAGAGCCAGTTTTTCCATCACCATTTATTAAAGAGGCTATCTTTCTTCCAATAAACATATTTGGTCCCTTTGTCAAAGATAAGGTGGCTGAGTGTGTTTATATTTCTTCTGAATCTTTTAATCTATTCCTTTGATCCTCAAGTCTATTTTTTGCTAACACAATGCTGATTTTATCACTGTAGCTTTGTAGTATAATTTTAGGTCAGTAATTGCAATCCCTCCTGCCTTGCCTTTGTTACCCAGGATTGTATTTGCAACTCTGGGTTGTTTTTGGTTTCAGATAAATTTTAGAAATGGCTTCTCAAGGTCTGGAAGTATGTTGATGGTGTTTTGATAGGAATTTCATTAAAGTTGTATAATACTTTAGGGAGTACAGTCGTCTTCAAATTGTTGGTTCTTTCTATACAGGAGCAGGGAATATCTTTCCATTATTTAAAATCCTCTAGAATCTCTTTTTTCAGATTATTATAGTTTCCATTGAAAAGGTCTTTTACTTCCTTAGTTAGGTTACTTCCTAAGTATGTCATTTTCTTCAGTGCTATCATAAAAGGTACTCTTTCTCTAATTTCTCTCTCAGTGTGTTTATCATCTGTGTAGAGAAGTATCATTGACTTTTGTGTGTTGACTTTCTACTCTGCTATGCTACTGAAGTTACGTATTAATTGTACTAGCTTGTTGGTGAAGATTTTGGGGTCTTCCAAATAAATGATCGTGTCTTCTGCAAATAATGATAATTTAACTTCTTCTTTACCTATTCTTTTTCCTTTTATTTCTCCCTCTTGTCTAATGGCTGTAGATAATAATTCCAGAACTATATTGAATAGGAGTGGTGATAGAGGACATCCTTGCCTCGTATCAGATCTGAGAGTAAAAGACTTCAGTTTCTCCCCATTTAGAATTATGTTACCTGTTGGCTTGTCATAGATGCCTTTTATCAGTTTGAGGTTGAGGCCATGTATTCCAAGTTTCTTCAGGACTTTGAACATAAATGAGTGTTAGACTTTTTCACAAGCCTTTTGTGCACCAATAGGGATGATCATATGACTTTTGGCTTTAGTTCTATTGATATAGTGTATTGCATTTTTAAGTTTGCCTATATTGAACCATTCTTACATCCGTGGGGTGAGTCCTCTCTGCTCATGGTGTATAATATTCTTGATGATTTGTTGTATTATAGTGGTGGAGATTTTATTGGGAATTTCTGCAGCTATGTTCATGAGAGAACTTGGCCGGTAGTTCTCTTTCTTAGTTGCATCTCTCTCTGATTTTGGTATCAGTGTAAAGTTGCCTCTAGAAATGGTTTTGGAAGAATAGCTTCTTTTTCAATTTCACTGAAGAGTTTGAGGAGTATTGGGATGATGTCTTCCATAAATTTGCTGTAGATTTCAGTGACGAATCCATGAGGTCCTGGACTTTTCTTTTTTAGCCTTTTTGTTAGATTTTTATATTTCATTGGCTGTTATTAGGTTGTTGAGAGTTTTTATATATTCTTGACTCAGTTTTGTTAATTTTTGCTTTCCTAGGAATCTGTCCATTTTTTCTGTGTCTTCAATTCTGTGAGAGTTAGTATTCTGAAAGTAGCCATTTATGATCCTCTGCTGGATCTGCAGTAATTTCACCCTTTTCATTACCTATTGCTTGAATTTGAGTCTTTTCTTTCTCCTTTTTGATGAGGTTAGCTAGAGGCTTACCAATTTTATTTAATCATTCAAAGAGCCAGCTTTTTATTCATTAATTCTTTGTATTGTTCTCTTTGTCTCAAATGAATTAATTTCTGCTCTAATCTTCATAATTTCCCCCCATCTTTGGCCTTTGATTTCATTTGCTCTTACTTTCTAGTCAGTTTAGGTATTTCATTAGAGTATTTATTTATTCCCTTTCTGTTATCTTAGTGTGTGAGTTCAGAGCCATAAATTTCTCTCTAAGAACTGCTTTCATTGTATTCCATAAATTCTGGTAAATTGTATTTGAATTTCAATTAAATTGTAGATATTGTTTAATATCTTGTTTAATTTCATCTGTAACCCACTGGTTGCTGAGATGGGTGTTGTTTAATTTCCATGTATTTCTGGAGTTCTTGTGGCTTCTTTTATCATTTATTTTCAATTTCTTTGCACTGTGTTCAGATAGTATGCATGGGATAATTTCTGTTTTCTTGCATATACTTAAGCATGATCTACAGGCTAATGTGTGGTATATTTTAGAAAATATCCCACATGCAGCTGAAATAAATGTGCATTCTTCAGTGGTTGGATGGAACACTCTGTGTATATCCAGTATGTCCAGTTGTTCCAAGTTCTGGTTCAGTTCTACTACTTCTTTGCTAATTTTTTGTCTGCTTGACCTATCTTTTTCGGATAAGGGAGTGTTAAGGACTATTGTTAAGGTTGTGGCATTCGATATTAGACTTTTCATGTCCATTAAGGTTTGCTGTATATAACTTGGTGCTTCCATGTAGGGTGCATACATGTTTATGAGTGTTACGTCTTCGTCTTGGATTTCTCCCCTAACCAGTATGCAGTGGACTTCTTTATTTCATTTGACTAATCTTGGTTTGAAGTTTAGAGTGTCTAAAAACAAGATTCCTACTCCTGCTTTTCTTTCTTTCTTTCTTTCTTTCTTTCTTTCTTTCTTTCTTTCTTTCTTTCTCTTTCTCTTTCTTTTCTTTTCTTTTCTTTTTTTTCAGGTGCTGGGGCATGTAGTATTGTTTTCCATCCTTTAACTTTTACCTTTTCAGTTTCTTTATGAGTTCAGTGTGTTTCTTTTATACATTATTTGGTTGGATTTTTCTTTCTTATGCACTTTGCCTCTCTATTTCTTTTAATTGTAGAATTGAGTCCATTTACATTGAGGGTTATAATTGAAATGTATTGACTTATGATTGACATGAATTTTACTTATTACTGTTTACTACTTTTTCTCCTGTGTTTAATTGAGTAGCCTATTTGGTGGCTTCTTTCTGTTCTCATTTGTTGAATTCGGGTCATTTTGGTCCCTCTGTAAATTTTTTTTAGTATACTTTGTAGGGTTGGCTATGATGTCATGAAATTCTTCTGTTGCTCCTTATCATTGAAGTGTTTCACTTCTCCCTCATACTTGAGAGATTTGCACGGTATAGCATTCTGGGCTGGAGTTTGTTTTCATGGAGGACTTGAAGCACGTTGCTTCATGCTCTTCTTGACTCATGGTTTATGAAGGGTAATATTCCATTATTCTGATGGGTTTTCCTTTAAATGTGATTTGTTTCTTTCCTCTAGCAGCTTGTAGTATATTATTTTTCTGCTTGATTTCTAAGTTCTTGACTATTATACGCCCAGGTGTGTTTTTAGTTAGGTTGATATTATTTGAAGCTCTATATGCTTCATTTACTGAATGTCCAATTGTTTTCTCAAATTTGGGAAGGTTCCTGCTATTAGTTCTTCCCATATTCTTTTTATATCATTTGTCTCGCCTCCTTCTTTCTCGTTGATACCTATTAATCTCACGTTCTTCCTTTTTGCATCATTTACAGATGTTGAATTTTTATTCCTACATCTTAGTTGTTTTTAAGAGATCCTTTTTTACCTTTTCACTAGCTGCAACTGTGTCTTCAAGTTCTGAGACTCTATCTTCATTTTCGTTCATACAGTTTGTGCCAGCTTGTGATTGATATTTTATTTTCTTGTATATCTCTTTGAAACTGTTTCATGTGATCTATTTCTTTCCTATATTACTCAGTCAGGGAATCCAGCATTTTTCTATTCTCCTCTAATTTTTTATCAATGTCTTCTTTAGTAGCACTGAAGTCTTTCGTTATAGTTTTCCTTTCTCTCTCTAGTTCAGAGATTAATTCCACTCTGTTCTCTCTATCTTTCTGTAGTTCTTCCCCTACTTTAGAAGCTATTAACTTAGAGATGTCTTTTTTTTTAATTTCAATGGTTATTTCTGCTCAGGTTTCTTCTATACATTTATGCAGTTGTTTTTCCACTTCAGAGTCTATGAATTGATGCATTTCTTTTTTTTTATTTCAGATGTTATCTCTGATCTGAGTTGCTCTATATGTTTGTGTACTTGTCTGTCTACCTCAGATTCAGAGGTTTCTGCTATGTGATTCACATTCACATTTTCTTTCATGGTAGTGTCTCCCATAGTTGATTTGGGTGGGCTCAGGCCCTGAGATTGCATCTTACTTCTTGTTGTTATCATTTTGTATGGCAATGATCTCTGCACTTTGGTGAAGTTATGCAGTTAGTGCTAATGGAAATTTGGATCTGGATCCACCAAGCTTGTTCCCCTCCAGACTTGCCTGGCTGTGAGTTGGAGCTCCTGTGTCTGGCTGCCAGGAGGCCTTGTGGGTCAGGATAGTGGGCGGCGGTGTGGGGATGGTGTGTGTAGTCAGGCTGAAGCGGGTGTTGAGTCATGGCATGGACACAGGCTGAGAGGGTTCTTACTTGGCCACTGCATGGCCTGGTTGGATCCGTGGGTGAAGATGGTGTTCGGACCTTGGTGAGTCAAGGGATGGATGCAGGCTCCACAAAGGTAAATTGTTAAAGAGTATTTTTTTATACTATTCTTTTGTAACATCCCAAGAATTCAGGACTTTGTATCAATGGGGTAAAAGAACCAGTCAAGAAATCTTTGGAAATGTCTCATGCAATTGATAATTTATCAATAACTTAGGCTGAGCCGGCCATAAAAATGAGTGAATAAACAAACAAAGGTTCTGAAACAAGAAAAAATTAAATAAAATAAAAAATCTTTAAAAAAACTTAACAGTTATATTAATTTCCCATTACTGTTTTAACAAGTTGTCACACAAACCTAGCAGTTGAATACAGATATTTATTATTTTACAGCTTTTAAAATCAGATTGTAAAGTCAGTCTTGCTAGATATAAGTCAAAATACTGTCAGGATTGATCTGAAAGTTCTAGGGGAAGATCTATTTTCTTACTTTTGCCAACTTTTTAAAAAATATATTTAGTACAAGGTCTATATGGCCTCACTACACATCACACTCATAGTGAATCTTTTGTTTTCAGCCTCCCAAGTGCTGGGATTACAGGCTATGATGTCCAGTCTAAACTTCAGTCTCAGTGCACCCCGCATGAGGGGGCCCACATGGTACACCAGGGACTGAACCCAGTCCCCCTGCAACTGCCTGTGCCAATTTTTACAGATGACTCACATTTTTCAAATAGTGGCCCCTGCTTCCATCTTTAAATACCATTGCACTGTATTTTCTTATCTTTTCTTTCTATTTGCTTCTGTTATTTTATTACCGTTACTGTTCATGAATATTCTAACTCTCTTTAATAAGGGTTCTTCCATCAGCCTGGTAATACAGGTTCCTGTGTTTACATGGTACCTACCCCAGCCAAGAGATTCCAGAATAATTTTTTTATCTAGGCTTTACAGTCATAATGCCTCCTTGAAATTTGCATTAAAATGTTATACTATAGAAAGCTCCAATACTTGTGAGTGTTATTTACAAAATAACTTTTTACATTTTCTCACTTTTGGATAATTTTTCCAAATAAATATTATTGAAGATACATTATTACTTAATTTAATTCAGTATTTATTTAACATATATAATGTTCCAGACCAGGGTCAAATATAAAAATATAATTTTTTTTTTTGGTCTTTTTGAAACAGGGTCTCTCTATGCAGTTCAGGCTGGCCTTGAGCTCACTTTTGTAGCCCAGGCTGGTCTCGAACTCACACTGATCCTCCTGCCTCAGCCTCCCAAGTGCTGGGGTTACAGGCATGCACCACCATGCCCAGAAAATATAATCTAAATGCATAAAAATTATCAAAATTATTACTATTATCAAGAAATTTACAATCTATCTACTCTATTCATTTCAATTATAGCTTCATAAATGGCCAGACATAGAGCCACATATCAGTAATCCCAGAAATTGGGAAGCTAAGACAAGAGGATTGCCTCAAGATTCAGACCAGTTTGGGTTTCAGTGTGAGTTCAAGCCACCCTGAGCTATATGTTGAAACCCTGTTTTAAGAAAACAAATGAATCTAATTGAAAACTAAAAATAAATTTAAAATGCACCAATAAAATCTAATTTTAAAAGGAAAACCTAAGCAAATGAATAAGTAAATTTACATAAGTGCCAGAATATGATGTTTATTTTCTTTTTATGCTAGAATGAGAATCAAAACTCTGTGGTAACCTCAAATTATGTCTTATCTATGCAGAAATCTACAGAGACTTTGACTCCATACAAACAAAAAGTTAGTTAGCTCTGGAAAGTTGTCCAAACAGGATAAAAAGGTGGTGGTGGGGAGCTGGGCTATTTGTTGTAGCTGAATCATTATGGACAGTAGAGAAGAAACATTGTTACAGTCTGGCTCACCACACTGTATCTGTTCCAGTTCTCAAAATAGTAATAAAGCTAATTCAATAAGTAAAAAGTCCAAACTGGCAGGAGGACATGAATATGTAATCATCAGCCTTAACTTACCATTATCTCTGGGAAAAATTGAAAAATTGATTCATGAAGAATGATTATATTTTGACATATAAGTCAATTAAATTGTGAGAAATAAACCCTATTTTTTGATACCACAAACTCAATCAGTATAAAAGTCTGACTTCAAACATTAGGAGAAAGTAAAATTCTAATTTTTCTAAAAGTTCTTGTTATGGTTTACGTATAGGTTTCCTCCCAAAGCCTCATGCAGTCATGGGGGAGTCTTCTGGAAATTATGATTGGTTATTGTGTCTGTGGGTGCTAAACCTCCCCTGGGGAAGGTGATTTGCATTTCAATGCAAGGAAAGAAGAGAAGTTAGCTGCTTGTGCTGTTGGTACTCCTCCCTTCACTTCTTGCTCCTAGTTGCAGCCATGAAAGGTTGCCCTCTGCCATGTGCCACTCTGCCTTGAAGCCAGCTAAATATGGACTAAATAAACCTTTTCATCCCTCATTTTGAGTGTCAGTTGTTTGTCCTAGCAACAAGAGAAGAGTAACTAAGACAGTTCTTGTAATGAACAGGTGTTAATATCTGCTTGAATATCTATAGACTAGAACTAAAATAAACCATAAGTAATTAACTGAGATTACTGATTAACACATGCAATTTAATGATTTTGTAAAGTATACAAGAATTACTTAAAAGTATTTTAGAAACATACCAAATTTTAATATGCCTTAGAATCCTATTTTTTGTACTATTCTTGCTATTTTCACTTGAAAAATGAGACAAACAGTGGATTGAGTGGCATGTACAACGCACTGCAGCATGAGGATGGTACTCTCCACAGCTAACACTTACTGAGCGATTACTCCCTGTGAGGTGTAACATATTTTGTGATTATGTAGTATACACCTTTCGTGTCTTTCACCACTTTAAGATCAATGAGTTTCACTCAAGGAAGTTAAGGTAAAATATCTTTCTTGTTATTTTCTATTATCTATCTCTTATTTTGTTCTTTATAGAGAAGAATGAGGGAGAGTGGAGAGGAACGAAAGGGGATAGAAAATGATTTGAGCTATGTTACACTCATGCATCAGTTCCTCAAGATTAATGTCATCATTACACACTGCAAACACGTATTAATAATAAAAATAGAAACAGGAAGATTTATGCGTTAATATTCATGCTGTTTGTAGAAGCTAAGAACTGAATCCTTGCTTATTACGGCAGTGTATGCTTTTAACAACCATCTCTACAACTTCTCAATTTCATTTCTTTTTGTTTTCCCCACTCCCTCCACTTGGAAGTGCCAGTTCACTTAAGCCTTGAGTCACAGGTCATTTCCCATTAGAATGTTACTTTGACTCTTTCAGGTATAATCTAACACATTATCCTTTACTGATTTACAGATCAGCGTTAAAGTGGTGGTCTACAGTTTAGCTTTTCTATAGCTGATAGCATTATTTGATAGCAGAAGGCCCTTCTTGAACTGACAAATACAGATTTGCTGATGATATGCAATTTACCACCAGAGTAGGAAGAGACAAGCAATACTTTTTTTTTTTTTTTTTTTTTTTTTTTTTTTTTTTTTTTTTTTTTTTTTTTTTGTCTTTTTGAGACAGGGTCTCGCTGTGCAGTTCAGGCCAGCCTTGAGCTCACTTTTGTAGCCCAGGCTGGTCTCAAACTCGCATCGATCCTCCTGCCTCAGCCTCCCAAGTGCTGGGATTACAGGCATGCACCACCACGCCCGGCTGAGACAAGCAATACTTTAGAAAAGAATATTGACTATCTTTAATCATCTTGAGGGATTTGCAGACATCAAAATGGATTTAGAATACAGAGAATTCCAAGATACATAAATTTGACTTCTGAAATTGCTCATTGTTCTAGCTGTATTGAGAATTTCCCAGTTTATGCCTCACTTTACTTATTCTGCTTCATTTTCAAAGTACTAACTCCAATACTGTCTCTGTTATTCCCCTGGCCATATATCTCTCTATTTTTTGTACCTTCCAGAAACCCCTACTTTGCTACGTAATTTGTTATAATATTAAATTTATGTTCAGTATATTTTTCATAGCTCAAGGAGCATGCAGCCCTTCTAGTTAATTTCAGCAGCCAATTAAACGTTGAAGCTGAAAATATAAATTAATTAATACAATTTGCTTATAAGCATCCTAAATGTATTAGAAATTACTTTTATCACAACTGAGGCCTTGGCTGGGGAGATAGCTCAGTGGTCTAAGCACCTGCCTAGCAAGCACAAGGATCCAGGTTCAGTCAGTTCCTGGTACTGCATATCATGATATACCAGTCCTGGAACCTCGAGAGTGCTGTGCTGGCTGCAAAATCAGGCATAGTAGTACATGCATGTAATCCGAGCTCTGAGGAGGCTGAGACAGGACAATCACTACAAGGTGCAGCTGCAAAACAAGACTCTGTACCAAAAAAATAAACATTTAAAAAACAAATAAGCAAAATACTGAGCCATTGGGATAGTTGCCAGTGATAATCAGTAGTGACCATCTTTAAGAATGTCCAGTTCTAGGATCAAATTAACACAAGAAATTTTAATCATGTTAAAGTATACATATATATGTAAAACAATACAACAAAATATAAAAGAAAAGAAAGTTTATTATGAATTTCTGTTTTACAGGGGTGATACACTTATGCATAAGTAACAGGAGGATGTATAGTCCTTGAAGCATTGCACAGCCTGCTGTGTGCATGGCCTGAGCTTTTGGAGTATTATCTAGGCCTGGGTGGTACTGTGGAGTCCAAGCTATGAATTATGAGACTACAGCAATCAGCAAAAGGCAAAATCTGATGTAATAGGTCCATTTCCCACACTATTCCAGGGTCATTTTCTGCAAAGGGCAATATTTTCATTTTTTATAATGACTGTAGTTACTCTAACTGACAAGTGATAGCCTTTTGAACAGAATTATAACCAGTTCCTAATGGGCACTCAGCATTTCCAACTAGAGACATTTATTATTATAGATATTCTTACACATACCTCAGTGTCTCTTCCCTGATAAGTCTTTGTGTGCTTCTTATTTTCTAGCTTGGCATCATAACCTTTGGAGAGACAGAATTTTATTTTAAATTATATAACATGATAGCAAAAGCAAAATAAGGCCTCAGGAAGATATCTGTGAAATAACTAACACAGTATGACATCCTAGTATTGTACTGAAGATCTAGACCATCTTTGAGAACTGAGTTTAGAAAGTTAAACATTATTTTAAAAGCTGAGAGTTTTAAAATAAAACTGATACTGTAAATTCTTTCTCCAAAATCTTTTGATCCAATCATCAAAACTATTAACATGTGCCATGAAAAGAATATCAATATTACAAAAAAAGACAACAGGATTCAATTAAAGAAAGTCATTGCACGGCTGGGATATAGCTCAGAGGCACAAGCACCTGCCTGACAAGTACAAGGTACTGATTTCTATTCCTGGTAGCAAAATGAAAAAGGAGTCATTGTATCACAACCACTGTGATGCTTTTGTCCAAACAATTATAGTCAGTCCAAAGAAAATGTGGCTAAGAAGTGCAACAAATACCAAATCCCTATGTTTCTTAAACCCTGACTGAGGTTTGTGGTTCTCAAAGTGATGACAGAGCAAAATTTATGCCCAGTGCATGCTTTTTAATGTAAAATTTGATGCTTCAGTGTGGTTCAATGCTTTTTGTAACAAAGAACATGCAAAAAGATATTAACTTGGGAACTGTAGACTTTGAAATCGATTTCATACAAATGAAATATTATGTAGGTAAAAAAAAAAAAAGAAATATTATGTAGGTACCCACAGATATATAGAATGCCCAGATACTTAGATTTGAGTTTTTAAACCAGATGATACAACTGAGTGTGTTAATATATCCGAAAATATAAAATCAAATTTTAAAATTTTGCATTTTATATTAATGCTGAGAGAGGACATAACAGAGAAATTCAGAGTGCCTTGGAGCAATAGAATTTATAGTTCACAAGGATAGAATTCTGACATCAAGTTGTCAGCAAGCCACACTTCCTCTGAGAAATGGAGCAAATCATCTTTCCCACCCTGTAAGCCACTGCTGACTCAGGGCACAGGAGCAACAGAGCCCCCAGCATATGGAATTTTCACTCTGTTTCTTCACATAGTTCTCCTTCTGAGCTCTGTGTCCAAATGCCCTCTTTTTATGAGACACTAGACAAGGTGATACTGGATCTGAAACCACCAAAATAATTTCATTTTAATTATGTAAAAATTTCACTTTCCTACACTATTAATTTCTGAGTTATTAAAATTTAAACTTCAGTGTAGCTTAAAAAAACTGTAGAGAAAACTCAACTCTTACTAGGGTATACACATTTTAATTTTAATTAAAATAATCAGAAGTTTTCCTTAAAATCCTCTACATTTGGACTTGAGATTCATTACTAAAGAAACTCATTAGTAGAGTACTTGTCCAGCATGTGTGTGGCCCTGAGTTGAGCTCCCAGCATGGCACTCATAGCCAGAAGCCCTATGCGTGTTAGCTTTGTGAGGCCCAGCATAACATCAAATTACATTGACCCAACATTTCCATCATTTGTGACATGTTAGAATTTTCTCCTATCATAGCTGAAAGATTTTGTGTACCTACCTTTGTTCCACAGACATGATTTGAGACAGTGCAATGGAATCATTACAATGGCTTATCTGAATTAAGTTTTAACAGATGTTTTGTATAAATTCCTGTGCAAAGGAATGACAGTAGATTTATTTTGCCTAATAATTTTCCCTACATAAATTACTATTCTTCACATTATATTGTTTCCAAGTGATTTTATAAACTTACATTTACAAATCTTTCACTTTTCATGTCTACCATCTTATTTCCACTGTATTTCTGGATGAGTAGATTCTAAGAAACTAGAAAAGCACATTTGAGCTATTAAATATATAGGTGCATGTGGAAGTCATCTTTGCCTTTTCCTTCCCAGAGTAACATACCATGAAATGTGGCAATTAGTCATTCAATTTTCATTGTCTGAGTACTAGTGCAAAATCACTAAGGATAGCACTTCCTAACTGAGTACTTCAAAATAGTAACTTGACCTTAACACTGTAATTGAGCTTAGCACACAGCTTTTGTTATGACATAAATGTGCAACTTTTTTTTCTAAATCAATTGCCTTCTGTATCTTCTACTGAAAGATTGTGGGTCAGTTTTGATTCCTGTGAAGCCAAATTTATGGTGGCATTTTAATGCAGCATGTTTATTAATGAATTCCCCTTGGGATCAACACTTGAAGTAGACAAGAATAAGCAGGACTGATTGGGTGGAGGCAGCAGCTGAACTTGTGATGCAGAATCACAACAGTTCTGATTGGCTCAAAAGAAAGTTCTAGAGGAGAAATAGACCTTTAGTGTTGTCCTTGGTTGGGCCGTCGTATCTTGTAAAGATTGGTCGTTGAATGTGAGTCACATGAAGTATCAGTGACGCTTTGGAAGGAGGGTCTCTGCTAGCTGAACTAGTCCCTGATGGAGCCCACAGACATCTGCTGAGTCCCCGCAGCAACCGCAATATGTGCCCTTCTGTTGGGGTGTCTGAGTAGTTCCTCCCAGTATGTGTAAACCTGCTAGAAAAATTTGAATCATTCTTTCAATCATACTTTTGCTGTCTATGTACATTTATATGAATCCATATAAGCTATAAAAATGTTAAAAACTCACTTATTACATAACAATAAAATGTTAATTTCTGTTTTTTTTTAAACTTTACATTCCTTATTAATTTTCTTGGAACACTGTATCACTGAAGATTGCTTCACTTCAACCACGACTTCTGTCCATTGAATTACAGGATATGAACATGAGCATATTTCTAGAAAATTACTAAATCTTATAAATTATACCACCACCTTCATTTAATATATTTCTGAATATGGAGAAGTGTGTATGTGTCTGACACACACACACACACACAGAGCAAGCGAGAGACAGAGAGAGAGAGAGAGAGAGAGAGAGAGAGAGAGAGAGGAAGCATATAGTCCTACAAAAATAGCTTCTTAACAAAAAATGTGAAAGCCAGAGAATGATATCACTGCATTGTAAAAACAATTGCATTTACCTGTCCCTGCCATAGAAATGATCATGAACAAATCTGGGGATTCTTGTCATATTCCTAATACTGTCCCTGAGTTCTCCCTAAAGTAAACCATATCTTGTTCTCACACAGTCCAAATTTATTTTATTTGTGTACATTTCAACCTTAAATATGTACAACGACTTTTAAAACATTAAATAGAGAAATAGTAAATACTTGGCTTTGTGCAATCATTGTGATTATGTTAAAATAAGAAGGTAGACAAATATGCTTGTGTTCCAAAAGAAAGAGAAATGATTTTGAAGGAAATAATTTCTTTTTAAATTAGGAATCAAGAAATTGTTAAAGATTTACAGGGGCAGACATGAATATAAGTCTGTTGTCACCTGCTTATGATTTTCCTTTCACATTTGTCTTAATGTAAGAGAAAATCTAGTCAGTTGTAATGGGATGCTACTAATATATAACACCTGCTTATTATTGATCTTTTTCTGTGTTGAAGCTTAGTGAAATTACATTTACATCAGAAATATTATAAAATTTTCCAATCCAATCAAGTGACTTTAAAAGGACTATTTGAATTATTGAAGTAGATTTCCATCTTGTTTCCTTACCTTTGCACCAAATCAAGAGTTAGATTAACTTCTGGTATACACACCTGCGTTTAGAGCACATCCCTGTTCAAAATAATCTATCCACCTAAGAACATATAAAATTAAGTAGAGAGTCTTCCCCTTAAGCTCTAAGCCTTTTACATGATTGTTTCAGATCATATTCAAGCTTTCTTTTTACGTTTTATTTTATGGCCTCTATTGTACCATAGCATTTTCTACCTGACAGAAGGTCAATCAAAGGAAGTATAGTTAAATTCTCAGTTGTAGAACTAACTGTCTGCATGATAGTATTCACCTCTGTTTTTTGCTTTCCCATTTGGACAGAAAGTTACTCCACTTTTATATCCCCCTTATCTCCAGTATTATAAAAGTTTGTTTAAAAATTACTTTTATTATATTGAGTCATCTAAACTATATATTTCATCTTCTTTTCTTTCTTTTTTTTGTTTTTTTATGTATTGTGTTACTTTGAACTTCTACGATAAGATTGATCAATTGATTGATTGATTGATTTTGGAAGTGGAAGAAGTTATTTAAAGTTTGGGATTTCATCTCCAGTATTTGGATAACGAATAGCTAATGATGACTTTTTACAGGTGATCAACTATTAGACAAGAGAGGTAGAAAGAATGTATCTATAATCAAAGAAGGTGATAAGTTCTCATGTAGAGAATCTAACAAATTTAACAAAATATTTATTTGTCTAGCTAGGGAGATAGCTCAGTGGCACAAGTTCATGCCTGGCAAGAGCAAAGTCCCATGTTTGATTCTCAGTACCAGAAAAAGAAAAAGGTCAAAAAAATTAACAAAATCGAAATTCTCATCATAAGGCTGGGGAAAGAGCTTAGTAGTAGAAGCACTTGCCTGACAAGCTCAGGATTGTGAGTTTAATCCCAGGTACCGCTAAATACATACATACATACATACATACATACATACATACATGTATACATTCTCTTCATAAGGAATTACTGGTGAATCTTATCTAAAACTGCTTTCCTGTCATTATCAATTCCTTGTTAACTTCTTATGTATGGATTATTAAATGTTTTTAATCATTGGAACTATCATAATCAGTTTCTCCAATTGGTCTAATTGATTCTCCTCTTTGTCTCACTCTTCTGATGGTTTCTTGCCTAAATACATTCCTGGATCTTTTCCTCAGTAGCTCAGGTTCTAATCCTGGATTTGATACAGTTAGTGTTCGTGAGTACCAGCACTCAAAACCAACACCTTGTGCTTACAAGGCAAGCTCCATGCCACGGAGCTATATTCCAGGAACATTCAGTGGCTTCTGAGCCTCCTCTTTTAGCTATAATTTATAACTGCATCTCTCAACATATATTTTCTCTTCTTTTTCAGATGTTTATTATATTTGAGATATTTTTGTTTTCCACTAATGTGCTCCTTTCCTTTACCAGCTGCTGCTTCAAATAAATCTCTGATTTCAGAATGTCCATCTTGCTCACAGGGTTCAAACTGGAGTTTCTATAGCCAATTCCTTGAATTACACATAGGTAGCCTCCAGTTACTGGGGGATGACAACTAAAGGGAAATTTCTGGCAGAATGTAAAGTAAGGCCAGGAATTATTTTTTAAAACTAATAGAACATTTTCCTTTCTCTCATTTTTCTCTTTTTCCTCTCTTCCTCTTCCCCTTTGCCCTCTATTTCCACTTCCCATTTGTACATCTTTTTGTCCTATTTGATAATGTTTAGTATATACTTTGGTCCTGATATACTCTTTCAGGTTTTCACATTAGAGACATAATGAGATTTTTCTATTTATTATTATTATTATATTTAGGAGTATAATGTCAGGGTACCTCCATTTACCTAGAAATATATATATATATATTCTTCTCCATTCATTGGTTGATATTGGATGATAGGCATTTGGGCTGTTTTCAAGATTTAGCTATTACAAATTCTGCTCCTATAAATATGGATTTGCATTCATCACTGTGGTATAATACTTTTAATTCTTTTGGAAAAAT
Source organism: Myocastor coypus (assembly GCA_004027025.1). Taxonomy (NCBI): domain Eukaryota; kingdom Metazoa; phylum Chordata; class Mammalia; order Rodentia; family Myocastoridae; genus Myocastor; species Myocastor coypus. The sequence goes on along the minus strand of PVJA010004831.1, from coordinate 47,645 downwards.
TCCAAGCAGAGGAATACCTAGTTTCAGTGAAATCTCTAGTTTTACTTTTTTGGACACTCTCCACACTGATTTCCACAAAGAAATTGGATATCCACATTCAAGCAATAAAGCTAAACTTATTTTACATCAGGAAAAAATAACCCTCAAAATTAAATCAAAGAGCTGAATGTAAGGCCAGAAAATTTGGAATATAAGAAAGAAAATATGAGGGAAATCTTTTTGTCATTGGTATCAAAAATGAATTAATGGCTATGACACCAAAATCATAGGCAGCAGAAAATAGATAATTGCTTTTTCAGAACCAAGGACTGAACTCAGGTCCTTGCACTTGTCAGGTAAGCACTTATTCTACCCCAGCCCCCAAAATAGATAAATTTAATTTCATGAAAATGAAAAACTTTTGCACAACAAGGACACTAACTATGAGATAATTCTCAAAAGAAGAAAAATTAGTAATTCATATACCTATACCTACAATTTAAAGGATGAACGATATATTTTTGTCTCATATTTAATAGTACATGGTAAAGGATCCAGGAGAAAAATAGCACAACAGAGGGACATAAAAGATGAAATTGCTCCAATTATGATGGTCAGAAAGCAGGGATATAAGGGAAGAGTGGAAGGGATATACATCCTTCCAGGTCACTCCAACAGTGACATGTCTTTTCCAACCATATCTGTTCATAAAAGTAATATCACTCCTCCCACTGGATTCAATCACCTTTCAAAAATCCCTTGTATGAGCTCAGCAGTCCCTTGCTGTACACTCTTTATCTAAATCATAATAGATCTCTAGATACTGAAATTTGATTTTGCATTGTTTGTAGAAATGTAAAGTGGTGCAACTTCTGCACAAGAAAATGACATCGTATTTCTAAAATTTAAACATAGAATTCATATATTATTTAGCAGTCCCATTTATGTGTACATACACAAAAAACTGAAAGCAAAAGCTTGTACACATGTTTGTGTGGCAATATTCACTGCACCATCACTTATAATTTTCCAACGAGGAGACAGTCTTGATCATGTTCTTTGATAAATGTGTGGATAAAAACGTACATATACATCATATGAATTTTATTTAGTCTTTAAAAGAAAGAACACTATGATATATAGTATACTACTGGAATTTTAAAACACTGTTTTTAATGAAATAAATCAGATGAGAGAGGGAAAGTACCATGTAGTTTTCTTATAGGAAGTACAGTACTTAGACCAGTCAAGTTTTCAAAGGCAAAGTAGAATTGAAGTCACTACCAGAAGAGGGAGAGGGAAATGGATATTTGTTCAATGAACAGGGAAGTTTAATAGGAGATGAGAAAATTTTCTAAGATGGATAGTGATGATTATGGAGTATGTTTAATATGGACTGACCCTCATAGTTCAAAAGTGTTTAAAATGATATATATATCCTGTATATCTTTTTACAAAAAACCGTGAATGGATTTGAATTAAATCCTTAGAAGTTGGTATGAATTTGAGGCCTGTAAAATGGAGATATTAAATCCATCCATTTCACAAAATGTTTTGAGGAATTGATTTCAGTAAGACACACAAACCAATGTACTACCTTTTTTTTAGTTGAGAGATAAAAAAGTTATATGTTTTGTTATGCAGGACTTGCTTTAATATGCTCTTAACCACCCCACAGAAAAGTTTAACAATAAGGCATAAAACATAAAGCTAAATTAGTATGCTGAGCTATGAAAGGCTTAAATCAAAAGCTTGCAACATTACCAGTTCTGCCAATAACCCATTGCGATTATGGAATACTGGACTATGTATACAATTACTTTCTCTTAGTTCAATGAGAAGAGATTTTTGTTACCAATAATGATTAGAAAAATTATCATGTCTACACCTGGGTTCGAATAACTAGTACGAGGACAACAATATTCATTGTATCAATTATTGGGAATGTACTACTGACATGTTTTGAAACTGTCACATTGTTATTTATTAAAAGTAACTTAAGCAAGGAAAGGAAAGAAAACGATTATGCTGATAGAAAATTGTCCCTCAATATCATACATTTCTATTCTATCATTAATTCCCAAATAAGGCTTAGAGTTCTTAATAATATTTTTGAAATCGTAATTCTCATCCTCATCAGGCCAATGTGTTAGTCAGTTAAAAATTTACTAAAATTTACTCTTTCTACATTTCTTCTATGTGTGAGACATCAGAGTAAGAATCTTATATTTAGTGCCTCTATTCTTGAATGAGTTCTGAGAGCCTCAGAATGGAGGTGAGGTTCAATTTATGTAATATGCCGAAATCACACAAATTTTAGAGGGCATAAAAGGGCTTAAGTCTATTTCCTCTTCATGCAAATGCTTGCTCCAGAAATTCACAACTTATGTCTTTTCAGTTCCATGAAGTATATTTATGTTTATTTTTATTTTATTTTCTTGTTTCAGAACTTTTGTTTGTTTTTTTATTATTTGTATTTTTATGGCCGGCTCAGCCTGCCCTGAGGGCAGGGCTGGTGCAGCATGTGGTGCCTGGGATCAAACCGCGTTCCCTGCAGCCACCTAAGCTTTCCTAATCAGGCGCTTTAGACCACTGAGCCATCCTGCCGGGCCCCTATTTATGTTTATTTTTATTGCAATTTTTGCTCAGAAACTTGACAGAGGAGGTAAAGCTATCAAAATTTCTCACCATGAAGTTAAAATTATCGATTTCTCCATAATATATAGGTGATACGTTTCAAGGGAATTGTTAATAAGAACATTCTGAGAAAGAAATATTGTCCTCTTTGCTATGACATTAACTAACCAATTTGAAACTAAACTGCACTGAACATGATTTTTGGAGGTATCAGACCTGTGCTTCAGAGTGTTTTGTGGGATCCACTTACAGATTCTTTGGTACTTAATTCCTATTAATATCCTGGTCTTTGATTTAGCATGATTTTACAGGAGACAAAGCTTTCATGAAAATTTCGCTAACTGCTGCTGAAAGGCATGCTATTCTGTTACCAGGAAGTGATAGTAGGGTACTTTACTGAGGTGACTTACATGTAGTTAAATAAATACCAAAGTTTACTTATGTGCAGATGAATTAGAATTCCCAAACATAGGCAGAAAATTGTTAAAGAAATGTGTGGATACAATCTAATTATCTGAGTTGCAGACTCAAAAATATTCATTGTTATACTCCCAAAATTATCTCTAAAGCTAAAGCAAATTGATTCAAACGTATTGTACTATTTTTATCTTGCATAGTAATCAAAGCTATTTTCTGATCAACAGAAAGATTTCAACACTGTTTTGCAGTTTTTGCAACACTAAAAGGGAAAATTGAAAACGTTCTTCTAAGTAATTAAAATTCTTGGAAATACAAATCCCCTGAGTCAAAAGATTACTTTCCTAAGCTCTGTTCCTTCAATAGAAAATTATAGTGCAAAACATAAAGTGAAATGACAGCACAGTTAAATGCATACTTAGTTGAATATAATCTGCCATGATATGCATATAAGTAAAAATTCCATATTTACATTGATTAGTTTTTTGAATAACAAAGTAAATGTTTTGCTAAGACATGAGTCATTATTTCATACATGGCTAGATTGCTTTTTTCTCTATTCCTTGAGCATTTAGGAATTCCTTTAAGTTCTTTATTTTATTGGTAAAATGAGCAAGAAAAGCTATCTATGTTTATAACTTTAGTAAACAATCATTTGAAATTTAATGATATCAAAATACTGTTGCATGACATTAGAGAGTTAACAAGTTTTGATAACATTATCCCAGAATAAGACAGAAAGAAGTAACATGTTTGTTATTTTCAACTCTGTGTTCTATATAGTGTATAACCTAATCAATAATATTGTACTCTCCATAGTTTGAATAGCGTGTTTCCTTAAGATTGTCAGAAACATGTAATATAGCAAAATACTATATCTGAGAATTTATTAAGCAGATAATATTTAATTTGTGAGCAATACACAGAATATAGATATAAATAACATGTCATGTGTTTATTCCTAATGCTTTCTTGGTCCATTGCATTAGAAGTTTTTTTTTTTTTTTTTTTTTAACAAAATCTTAGAAATATGATTTAATATGTAGCTACACACTATGCTTTTGATAAACACATCAATATCTCAAAAGAACACATCTATTACTTAACATCCAAAGGCAAATATAATAATCTATAGTATTCTTATTGCTTTTTGTTTTGTTTTACCATAGAGACCTGAGGTCTCAGTAAAAGTTAATGATCTAAATTATGAAGCCCTTTATGAACCAAAAGAACCATGGCATATGTCATCGCCTAATCTCTGCAAAAATGGTAGAACAAGAACCTTGCCACAGAAGAGAAAAAACAATGACCCAAAATTATTATGAGATTTTCCTGGTTGAATTTCGTCTCTTATTGTAAAGGTTAGAATATGGAGAAGCTGCAACCACAATGTGAGTATGTATCAAGTTACCAAAAATGTTAATGTGTGTTTTGCAATATTCTCCAAAAGACTGGTGTAGGACAGCTTAAATTCTCCCAAAGTATTCTGAATTTTCAGGAACTGAACAATTGGACTACTGTGGACAAACTCATCAAATTTCTCCAAGACATTTTTCATTTTGCAGTTTGTAAAGTTAAAAGAAAGAAACTGGAGAGGAATTCTTTCTAAATATCCTCATCTATCACAAAGTGTAAGGTATCTCCAGTGCAAAAGCTGGAGGGAGGACTAGAGACCAGAGAGAAATGTCCAGGAGCCCTGGAAAGGGTGTCAGAGTCATGAGCAACTCAAAGCAGGACTAGAGAACAAAGAGGTAGTGTCACAAAGGTAATGGCCAATAAGCTTATAGACAGAGAAAAGGAAATAACTATAATCAAATGCAAAAGGAAAAGACAAGAAAATGAAAGAAATAAAAACAACAGCCAGTGTTTGTGACAAAATAACAAGTGGTGCAATGTATAGGTAATTAGGAGTATAAAAGAAGAGTGAAAATAAGTCAGAAAAACTATTTAATGAAAACATCTGAAGATTGACAGTATTATTGCTTGCTATCACATTGCTCATTCAAGAAACTGAGATATATAATTTGTCTCAATCCAAAATAGTTAAATAGAAAGAAAATCACATTTAAGAACATTTAATATCACATTTAATAGATCTTAGAACAACTGGAGTGAATAATAGTTACATGCGGCAGAACAAATATATAGCACAGTTTCTGTCTCATAAGAAAAATTAGAGCCCAGAAAATGTTGAAATGACTTAGAATACTTAAGAACAACTAGTATTCTGAAGCTAACAGAAATACTCATCAAAAAAAAAGTGTAAGTGATAATTTCAGGTGAGTCACAACTTAAAATATCTGAAACAAATATATTGAAAAAATAAATAAATTATACAAATGGAACTTTGGATTTGAAAGAAAATACAGAGGAAATTATGAGACAGAAAGACAATATGAATGTTGAATGTAGGTGTATACTATACATTTACACCATACAAATAAAATTGTCTGCAGAAATTGTTTTAAAAAATAAATATAACAAAACTGTCTTTTTTTTTTACTCCTTAGCTAATGACATAAAATGAAAACAATAGGTTCAATGAAGTAATGTCAGATTCTTACATTATAAGAGAGTAAAATAGATTTGAAAATAGACTATGACATTATGTAATAGCTATAATAAGACCTAGAATGAGTTAACACAAGTAGGACAGTCAAAATGGGAAGAAAAAAAACGAAATTCAAAAAAACAAACAATTCATTCAAAAGAAGATAAGAAAACATAGGAAAAGAGGGAAAATATAGGATAAATGTAGCATAAATAGAAAGTAAGTGGCAAATACTAGACTTAAAACTAATCATATCCATGATTGCATATAAATGGACTGAAAATTCTCGATTAAAAACAGACTTTTTGTTTTAGTTATAAACTCTAGAAGCCACCCCATGACTTTATGAGGCTTTGGGAGAAAAACTAGACACCAACCATAACAGACATAGTCTTATCTCTATGCTTGTATTTGAAAAGAAAATATTAAATTTAATAAGTTAAATTTTAATGCATAGAAAAATAGAAAAAGAAGAAAATGATAAACTAGAAATAAGAAAAAGACAGATGCTGGGAGCCACAGGAGCTAGAAATTGCTCAAATGTATGAAAGCAGACCTGGACCTCAGTGCCTAAAGCAGTGAAGCTACTTCAATGCTATGGTGAACATCCAGACTGGTTAAAATCAGGTACTAATTAAGAGGCCACTTTGTGTCAGATGATATTAATTTTGCAAAGGTATTAAAAAAAAAAGCCTCTATTGTGGTTCTGAAGGTCATTTTGCCAACCAGACAGACAGACCACCATCTGACCCAGTTCTTGTTTTCTTGTCTATCTTTCCTTCATTCCTGCCACCATTTCTACCTAGAGTAGAATGATCACACTGAGAGACTAACAAATCCCTACATTTGGCATGTGCAACAAGGATCCAGTTGAGGAGATATTGATAGGTCGGAGGATGTTCCCCAGACTTTTGCCAGCAACACAGTGGAGAAAAGGATTGGTGAGGCAATAGTTAAAACTGCAGTGTTATAATGGCAATCATCAGGTGAAAAACATGAGGTATAGAATTCTAGTAACCTTAAGCAATATACAAAAATAAGATTAAAGAGAGAAATATGTTTAAGAGAACTCAAAAAAGGAGAAAATTATATCAAGTTAAAAATGAGACAAAGAGTTTCAAGAATCACAGATGTTTATAGATTTATTTATTTATTTATTTATTTATTTATTTATTTATTTATTTTTGTGGTACCAGGGATTGAACTTAGGGCCCTGTGCTTGCCACGCAGGTGATTATTTTACTGAGCTATCTCCTTGGCCCTACTATACATGCATTTTAAGTGTTCGATGTATTCTTGGTTCCTATATTTATTGTACTTTTTAAGACCACCACAAATAATTTAGAGTGGAGTACTATTTTAAAGTCAAGTCTCAAATGGTACAAGATGGGTGGAGCAGAGGTACAACAGATAGAATTTAATCCCTCTTTCTCTGATCAATTACATGAAAAATTAAAATTTTCTTTTAAACTGAGAGCAATTGATTCCCAGTGGCATAGCTCTGCCAACGGAAGGGCCACAAATTGGGTTCAGGAGGCCTCCATGCATGGTTCTAGGCCAACCAACCCACCTAGGATTTCCCAGCCACTTGTGCATCTGTACACCAGGTCCAGCCATAGAGTTCGGCATGTGTTCCCAATTATGGGCTTGTGAGCCTGGTACTAAGGAAGAGCACCATGACTATGGGTCATCATGGCCTTGGAATTGGCTATCCCTGTTGCTTGCATGAAAAATTTATTAGACTCAAGATAGTGTCCTCTTGGGCAAGGACAAAACATCCAGTGGTAAGAACCAAAGTGATAACTAACACACTCCGTTGCTGCACACAGTGGCCATGGCTATATGGCCATAGCCCATGTGCCTTGGGATGGAGTGTATGGGTAGAAATCCGAGAAGCTTGTCCAACCCTGAGACAATAGAATAAAGTAGTAGCCAGAGACAGAGCCTATATGCAAAGAAGTCTCCAGCTTTAGCTTGTTGTCATCAATGCTGATCATACAGAGAAAAATCAAAGTTATAATTTAATCTACTCAAAATACTGTTCAAATCATTCCAGGCTCTTGAATCACTCAACTGATCATTATTTCTTTGATTAACAATCTAACATTATTAAAAAAGAAATATTCAATTAAGATAAAAATTAGTTAATTAAAGGAAAAATCAGTATGAAGGGCTTTTCAAATGCAAGTGTTCATGGTCTCCAGGTAGGGCAGCAACAAAGGTGATGGGCTTCCCACCAAGAGAAATACAAAGGGCTATTTGCCCTCCAATTGAATTTAGCAGAAAAGTAGGAAATAGAGTGTCTGTATTAAAATTCATATGGAAAGAAAAGCTTTTACATTTTTCGCTTAAGGTTACTAAATTAAATTCTGTTTCCATCCTAAGGATGAAAACAGTTTGCCTTTAGAAAATCTTATTTCCTAATATTTACAGTAATGGGGATTTTTAAAAATTACTTGAAGTTATTTTAATTCCTAATAAGGTCAATTATTTGTTTTATAGTCCTGTATGAAAACTGTTATAAAAATGATTTTGTGTTTTACAAACAGAGTTTTAAAGTACAATCGAAAAGGAGCGAGGCTTAAGTGGTCGCTTGAATTTGACATCCAATTTAAATAATAAAAGGCCTAGTGGTGGCCAATAAAAGGGGTACAAGCTATAATAACTCCTTCATATTTGGGTTAACTTATCCAAGAAATATGTATTGTGTCCCAAACTGGCCAGATCAGTCATTCATGGTTTTCAGAATTTATTGGGCAATATTAATTGACTCCATCTACATTTTGGGCTAATTTCTCTGGTGTTAATGCCTGTCATTAATCCTTCAGATAAGTTAAATTAATTTTATTGTTTCTATAGATAAATTGTGTCAGGCTAAGGAAAGTTATGTGGTGGCTTCCTCTGCAAAATATAAGATACAGATTTCTCATTATATGATCAAAGTTCTAACTCCAAAGCAAAAGGAAGAATCCGTCCCTCCATCTTTACTTGCCAATATACACTACCAAATTTTAAAAATTCTACCAAAGATAGAATATAGCAGCAGAAAGACAATTTCATCAAGTAAACAAATGAATAAATAAAAAGAGTCCTTTGGAGATATCTCTGAAGTAGACAATGGGAGAGACCTAGTCCATTACTAACCTGAGGCAGAAGATATGCTTGTGCTTTTCCAGAAAGTGCTAAATAACCTCTTTGCATACTAGAGTGTGTGGTCTGACTGTAATGTGAAGACAGATTTAGAGGAGTTAATAGCAATGAAGCTAGATCACTCCTGGGACCTATTGAAGGAGCTGACAAAATGGAAATCTAGTGTGTGTCTAAATAGGTGATAAATATATAGAAATAACAGCCAAATTTTACTAGCATTAGGAAAAAATACAAAAATAAAAATAGATATATTAAATATAGATGAAAGGTTTTATCCCTTCCAAATTGTTCTGATAAGAGACCTCAGCTAATTGACAAATAGTAAAATCTTACTAGTCTGTCTATAACTATAAATTTATAAGAATTGTAATATAATCACTATAATTCAATTTTGTATGGAATATATTTGAGTGTACTCCGATTTTGTACAGAAATTTTTTGTGTGTTCTGTGTATCTGTTCACATGTTTGTGCATACTTCCACAAATAGCTATCTCTCTTTTATTTGAACCCAAAAGTTTTTGCTTTTTGATCATTTGTTCATAACATAATTAGGAATATAGACTTACAAACATGCTCTTTCTTAAGTTACCAGCTGGCCTAAATTATATGAAAATTGGTTTACTCACAAGTTATCAAAAAATTAAGATTAAGGAATTAATCTAAATTAAAGAATCAATTCCTTGGTGTGAGGAAAAATTATTGAAGAGAACGCCAATTGATGTATAGAAGGGTGGCCAACCTTTGTTTTTTATTAAGGAGCTCCCAATCATCTCAATAGTCTCTTGAGAGACATCTTCAATAATTCAGTCATTGCATAAAAGATAAAAATTTTCAGAAAATTTCTAAGGTTTTCCTCATAAAAGATGCTCTTGGCACAAAGCTAAATTAAGAAACAAAGGCTTTCACATGTGTATAGTAATTCACTATTGTTAATTTCATGATGTATTAAATATGTTCATGATTCTAGATGTACAAGGCTTCCAAAATGTGAAACAAGAATTGTTTATTGTGGTTAACATTTTTCTCAGATTCAGACCTCTACTGTGAACAAAAATTTGTCATGTACATCCCATTTAAGGATGACTAAGTAGGTGAGATTTTCTTATGTATTACATAGAGATTGGTTGGTTAAAAGTGATATGTTATGTCAAAATGAAAATTTATGTATGTCCAAAATAGCTGAATTTCATGTTACAATATTGTACATGGTTTTTATTTCTAAATTTCTGTGTAAAATGCACATTATTGTTGTGTTTTAACATTCTATAAAGATTTAAATTTTAAACTATCTATAGTTCTTAGAAAAATAACAGTTCTATTGTATTTTATTTTATTTTATTGTTTGATATTCAGATAGATAGTAATATTAAGCTTAATGCCTCCATTACCAGTTAATGTCTTTCACTTTTTTGTCTGGATGATTCACAACTAAATTTTAGAGACCAAAGATAGATAGATGAGATAAAAGGATAGCCAATATTTGGACCCTAACACTCTGAGGTCAGTGAGGATTCAGGACATAATAGAACCTCTGCTGTGACATCCTGTAACTCAGCTGTGTCCACTCAGGTGTCCACAGAAGCAAGTTATTGATGATGTGTAGTGTGCCAAAGGAGAGTCATCTGGAGAAAAAATATCTCTTAAGCTTTCACAAAAAATTAGTTAAGTAATGGTCATGACTCATCCAGATGACTGACATGCACTAAAATTATATTCCTATAAAGTCCAAACTTGTATGCAATATAACTCAGAAAAATTTAACATCAACCACTTATCCTCAAATTCCTTCTAAAATAATATATTCAGAAATTATTCTTGATCACATTTGATATTTGTCTGATTGTTACAATATTGAGTAACTTTTCTACAGAAATTTGCATAGTGTTGCCAAAATATGTAGAACTGAATAAAATGTTCTTAAAATTTTAAATCTTCTTAAACTGCTTGAGGGAATTCTAAGGGAACAAAATCATATTAGATGAAAAAATAAACTGAAGGAAAGAATAAAAATATTGATAATGGCAACTATATAGGTAAGTACATGAGATTCTTACTTAATTATTTAAATCTCATTATGTAATAGCAAAATATTGTAGATACAGTTACTGCAGCATTCACCATAAGGAACCAGAAATAGGGCATACAGTTCAGTAGTGCAGCACCTGCCTGGAAATCATGAAGTTTTGAGTTTAATTTCTGTGTTATGGTTTGGGCCTAGTTCTTCCCCCAAAGTGTCATGCAGTCACGGGGTGCATTTCTAGACTTACTGATTAATTATTGATCCAGTGCTGGGATTATGGGTGTGAGTGCTACACCTTCCTGTGGCAAATAGCCTGAGTGCAACATAAGTGTGGCAGATTTGTTCTCTGTACCCACTGGTGACACTACTCCTCTGATTTACTCTTGTTTTGCTGTTTTCTGCCACCATCAACTGCTAGTTTCAGCCATGTGGCACTCTGCCATGGAGCCAGCTAAGGGTGGACTGAAACTTCCACTAACTGTGAGCTAAATAAACCTTTCCTTCCTTAATTTGGGGTGTTGGGTATTTTGTCTCAGCTAGAAGAAGAATAACTGAGACATCCTGGAACAAGGAAAAAGAAATAGAAACAAAAGAGGAAAAAAAGTTATCCCAAACTAAGTGGATGAAAATATCAGGACTGGTGAGATGGCTCACTAAGCTAAGTACCTGCTTAGGCAAGTGCAGTGACCAGGCTTCAACATCTGGTACCACATGCCACCAGCCCTACCCCTGGGTATGCTGAACCATTATTGAGTCCAGGCATGGTGGTGCACACCTGAAATCCCAGCACTGGGGGGCGTGGTCTAAAACCAGACAGATCACTACATGTCTGAGCTACATAGTGAGACCCTGTACCAAACACATAAATTAAAAAAACTAAAAAGAATATGTCAATGAAAAATATTGATGAACAATTCAAAAGCAAACAAAAACACTAGAGGAAATTCAAGCAAGCAAAAGCAATCTTACTGAGTTCATAGTGTTGACGGGGTCTTATACATTAAAATAAAAATACAAGAGTAGAAGTAGAAATTACTAATAAAATCTAACAACGTATGAAAAGGAAAACATGATTACTAACAAAGTTTTTCTGAGAATAGCATTAACAATTGAAAATCTACCAATGTGACCAGAAATATGTTTCATAAAAAAGTTAATTATGTGCTCATCACATAAACAAGCCATTTCACTCCTAGGTATATTATAGATACATGAAAGCTTTTGTCTTTACAATGATTAGTACAAGGATAATCACAGCAGCCTTGTTCTGTATGGTAAAATATAAAAGCGCCTTTATATTGTAGTGATCCATTATGAGGTAAATGAATTATTCAAAGCAATGAAAATTAATGATATTTATATAAAGAACTCTGATAATTCTCACAAGTATGCTGAATGAAAGAAGGAAAACAATAAAGAATACACATTGTATAGTTCCACTAATGTACAATTTTACAAAGTTCAAACTCATGCATGATGATTGTTAATCAGGCCCTATCAATTTTGGGGTTGTTATAGGCATTATCATTTGATTTCCTGGACTGATTACAGAAATGGCAATAAGACTTCCTATAAGTGGAACTTACAGTAAGATTATATCCTGGGCTATTTATTATAAATAATAGTTTCCTGGGTAAATATTATAGAATATAATTGGCCTTCTGGGAGGATTACTACAGGAGAGCTCCACTTTTATGTATGATTTGGTTATTTTTCATTTGTATATTCATTCTATACATGGTAAGAGTTCATGATGAAAGCTGAGTATATTTAATATGAACATATAAGCAAACTGTGATTAGCACAATGATGAAATTAATTTATAAATAAAATATATGAAATAAAACACAAAAAAGTAATATATAATAGATAAGAGATGTTAATCTCTATTTGCCTTACTGCAAGAGCTCAATCAGGCACTTCACTGTAGTTCACTTTCTTTTTCTTTTAAATGTAAACATTGTAAACAAATGCAGTACTTTTATCCAATTTGAATAGTAGGTTTCATTTTCATGAAATCATTTCTAGGTACCTTGCTAAATATTGGTTCTTTCTGTGAATTGCAGCCTCGAAAAATACTTGAATACTTGGTCCTCATCTTTTCCTTCTCTGGCATGGCAGCCATCCTGAGAACAGCAGATGCATCCTGCTGGAAGGATAGGAGAGAGATGCATGTAGAAAAGAGTAAAATTGTCCTATCTCAGTTGTCCCAGCAACCTCGAGCTGAGATTTATGCTTAGGCTTCATAAGTGAGAGCCCTGTTGAGATCTGAGCTCAAATTAAATCATCAAACCTTAAGTGAGGTTAAATAGAAATGTTACCAAAATCATAAGCAATAGCTTGGCTTATGGAATGTACTTTGACTAGATTTGGCCAACTCTACCAAAAAAAGACCAGCAGAGAAGTTAATGAAGAACTATGAAACTGAATGTCAATTTCCACACCAGGAAGAGAAGCCTAAGGGCTGTCACAGAGCGTCAGTTGCAACCTCAAGGTTATAAAAGTGAAAGGACAAAGACAAGAACTAAGAAAGTTGGCATAGCACGCAAAGCCTTATGTGGGGGTGGTAATCTGCTGTTGGTGCTGAGGAAGTTGTATTTGCTGCCAAGAAATTCGGTAAGTGGATTTTTTTTTTTTTTTTTAGAATTTTATTTATTTTATTTCTTGTTTCAGAACTTTTGTTTGTTTGTTTGTTTGTTTGTTTTTATGGCCGGCTCAGCCTGCCCTGAGGGTGCCCAGGATCCCTGAAGCTGCCTAAGCTTTCCTAAGCAGGTAGTTTAGACCACTGAGCCATCCTGCTGGGCCCCAAGATAAGTGAAGATACAAACGGAGAGGTACATGTGTACATAATATCATGCTTTACCAGTTGCAGGCCAGAAAGGAAAGAAAATTTCAATACATATATACATTTATAATCGTTTGTGAAGTCTCAGGCCTAACTGATCCCACAGAGCACAGTGACATTTTAAGTTTGCACATAATGCGCAGTCGCTTTGTACCTAACTATACCTTTTTGGTTTCTTGTCAAGAGAGTGGTGGAAAATGATAATGAGAGAATGTTAAGCAATGAAGAACGGTGCCTGGTTGATTCATCAGGAAGATGAAGGGGAAGAAGGGGGACATGAAGAAGGAGGAGAGGAGGAAAAGAGGAAGAAAGGAAGGCAGAGGAAGGGGAGGAGGGGAAGAGCAGGGGCAGGAAGAGGAAGAGGACAAGGAGGATGAGGAAGAGGAGAAGGAGCAGAAGAGCAATGACATCAACTCTAATCTCTCATAGTTAAAGGAGGCAAGGAAGACACCCAGCAAGCTCCTCAGTTTAGGAACTCTATACAGCTGCTGGTGCAAGTGTGAAAGGACAGCTAAGGGGACAGAGAACATACAAAAACAGGGCCTTGTTTTCTGTTTTGTTTTTTTTGCAATTTTCCAGGCATTTTATCATTAGCAGATTTTATTAGTCTTTTGTCATCTCACTCCAATTTTCTTCCACTTATCTCACCTCACCCTTAGTTACTCAGGGGATCGCATGTTATTTATGTTCTGGCCTCAGTGTCACCATCTGGCCATCTGACTTTTCCCAAAATAAGACATTTATCTTGCCTAGGTGTCATAGTGTACACTATACCAAATGATATCAGAAAGAGAACTATTTTTTAAAGACCCTCCCTCCTTGAGGTGAGACCTGATTTACATTCCTGTATCATTAAGGGCCCTGAAGGAACATTTATGCCAGGAAATGAACAGAATGTTATCAGCATTGAAATTAACTTCTAAGAAAAAACCAAAAATAGATAAGCTTCAAAATCACCATAGTTTCCTGAACTCAGTAGTAACTTGTATGTGCATAAAGTGGTGAACAGACCAGCACTTGGCTCAGATGCCTTTGACATAAAGGTACAAATCTTTTTATGTGTAATTTAAAATAAATTCTTTATATACTTCCACATGGTATCTCTCTGTCCTGACGGATTTTCTATATCAAGGGCACAAAATAATCAAGAGCCAAGGAGTAAAGGCCAGTTCTTTATTGCATCAGGGTGTCACTTTAAAAATAAGACAGGTCAGAGAAAGAAAAAAATGGAGTCAGGTTCTTATATAAAACCATCTTTCAATCAATTATTGCTTAAACTATTAACTTACTGGATGATTTGGGACACAAATTACAAAACCTGTGGGAAAAGTATTGTAATTACAACAACAAAACAAAGTCAAGGTTTGGATTAGGGTCTCATGACAGGGTCTGGAATGTGAGAGTAAAATTATTACAAAAGGTTGAAAGCTATGACTGTATACAGTGGCAAAACAAGTGAAAAAACTTGCCTGGGGCAAAAAGAATGACAGAAAACATAGGCAAGCTCCATAACCACTAGTTACAAGTGTTTCTAGCGTTAAACTGACTTTAATTTTAAGTTTGATTCCCCGATCATACTACGCACATGTCATTTGGATGAGTCTCCTGGAGGAAATAGAAACCATTTAAAGGAGTGTGGGTGTAGAACAGTCTTGTCTATTTAATAATGCTTGACAGTAAAAGAAGATTAAGATTTGGACAAGTTCACTGTAAACTATGAGAAACTATGCAAAAGGCAAAATAAATATAGACAGCATCTTGAAAGTGTTCCCAAATTGCTCCTGGCTCCATAGAATGAAATAATAGAAGAAAAAAAAGTAACTTAAACCACCAACCAATTTACAACAAATAATTTTTAGAGGCTCCAAGAAAAATGTTGTTGTTAAATAAATCTGTGCAACACCTCAAGACTTTAACGCTCAATTATTTAAGTAAAATACAGTCAGGAGAAAATACAAAATCAAAAATTATAAGACCTGTCATTAAGACTTCTCAAAGAATCAAGGTGGTGATATTAGGTTATGGGGTGCTGTAATGTCCTTTTAGAGGTGGTTTCTAGGCTTTCTCTGTCCTGATAAAGAATTGATCAAAGTAAGTTAAAATGGTGGTTAGGTTTTTAATTCTTAACAATATGAAAAGAAACATGCTCTGCAGAGCGAATCTGGGGCAACTAAAAGCAGGAAAAAAAGTGTGTTCTACTGGCTGAGAGTGGACCTCTGGGAAGGAGAGAGCACAGTGGGCACAAGGTCAGCACTGGCTGTCTTTTGGATCTTCCACTGCTAGGGTAATGTAAGGTACAGACAACCCTACAAAAAACCTGCTAGAGTTCTCACAAGAACAATTGAACATGGCACTGTCTTATTGCTTCCACACGCAGGGCAGGTCATGCCCACTTCCTCATCCAATTTCCACACCCTCATCCACTGCCTCATGGGTACCTATTAGGCTCTTGAAGTCATATAATAAACTATGGTGAACTGTAAGAAAGGCATTGTTCACGCAATAGTAAAAGTAACTGAAGCTACTAAACAGCTAAAAGTAGTGAAGTCTAGAGAAATCAAAGCATGTCTGACATGAATTGTGCATTTGGCTTTTGGTGCATAAAATGAGACATGATGCATTGTGGGAAATAATTTTTGCAGATTCTATATTATGAACTGAAGCAATCTTAGTTTTAAAATGATGTTACAGTATTCAAAATGCAAAAAGACCTCTGGGTCCCTAACTTTCTGCAAGCAAAAAGTAATCTGAAAAGGATTCCTATGAGACATTTTTAAATTTAATTTAATTTTGAAGAGTAAAAACAGAAGCAAAAACCAATAAAAAAATGACAGAAACTGGGTAACATACCACAATACATATGTTATAGATTTTCAAAACAGGAATAGCTAATTAACAATGTGGCATTATTTTTAATGAAATCGCAAAAGCAGCAAAGGAAATTATATTCTAGAACTTGAATCAAGGAGTTGTAGACGCTGAAAAGACATTTCCAAGGAATAGAACTAAGACTTACTGAGGAAGACAGTGTCCTGTTCTAGACCTGACAAATTGGAAACATTTGCCTTGGCAGAACATCAGAATTGCTACTAGTGATTATTATGTTCACTATTCATTCTTTTTTAAACAAAAAATAGTACTGTTTATTACAGTGTCCCTGTCATGGCATTCTACTTTCATCTGTGTTTATTAGGTGACTTGTCTTCTTGTCTATTCTCCAGATCAAGGGAGTCACATCAGAAGAGATGTATTTAGGCCTGATATAAATCTTGCTGTCCTGGACTCTAAGCCTGAAGCAGGTTGAATGAAGTTTTAGAGATTCTGGGAGTCTGGGAGCATACTTTAACAGAAAGAGTTGAATGCAGAGGTAGACTCTGACTGAGAAATTATATTAATAGCCAGTGTAAGTCTTCCATTCTTGGATCCCCTGGCTAACCTCTTGTGGCTCAGTCATGTGACTATTTCAACCAGTTGAGGTCTACAAATATGATGCAAACAGTTCAAAACTGAAGCTTGCTTTCTTATTGCTTTTGTGCCCAGGATTCTTAGTCATTAGATATTATTTATTATCATATATGTTTTATTATGTTCTGATATTAATTCAGCATGTAACATATTTATGTTTTGTAAGCATTAGTAAAACTGTATAATTCAAAATGTTAGGCCTACTTAGTATTTGAATCCGAATTTGGGGCATAGCCAACCATGGTGATATATGTCTGTAAACTCAGTACTCAAGAGGATAAGCCAGGAGGATTGCCAAGAGTTTGAGGACACCCTAGACTATATAGTGAGTCCAAGGCTAGACTGAAATATATAGTGAGGCCCTGTCTCAAAAAAAAATTTAAAAAAAGAAAGAAACAAGGAAGTTGGGGTGTGTATTACCTTCTAAGGAGTTATAATTAACACTTAACTTATCAAATCATTTGGACCTAGGTGTGGATTTATTAATAAAGTAAAACTGAAACTGATTTCCAAACTCTCATACTATAATGAAGGTATGGTTATATTTGTTTACACTAGTATAATTCTTATTCCATTGAATTTTAAAAACTGTTGAAAATTAAAATTTAATTTATAGTGTACTAAAGTTATAATTCTTACCAAGATTTTTATTGTGTTTTGTAAAATCTTGTAACCTTAATACAACATCTTCAATGAGTGAATTTCAACTATAATGCCTTATTTCATGTTTTATGCTGTATTATTTTTTACCATATACATCAAAGTTCAGATAAACAATGTGTTGTTTTTATCCATTAAGAATAATTATTGTCTGCTGAAGTATGCTTGGATAATACAAATATCTTCATTTCACTATAAAAGAGCAGCTGCTTGCCTTTCATTCTGTATTAAGGAGAGCTGCAGATGGTTAGTTGTGGCAATTCCATGGAGAACACAACATTACACATGACTGAAGCAGCACAAACCTTGACTCAAAGTGGAGAACAGTAGGCTTTTGTGTTGTGCCTTTTGAAACCATTAAACTGAAATTATGATTTCTAAGAATGTTTACCTACTAAGGAAGTGTCATTTATGAATTTATCATAAAATATATTTCCTAGAGCATCAATAAGTAGATTAAAGACACCTCCAATTAATTCTCAGGTCATTATTGTTAAGCAGATATCAGTGTACAGCTAGAAAACTCATTTCACAAACGAGCAGTCTGAGGTGGTAGGAAGTTTGATGTTAATGCCAACCAGCATGGCAGCAAGAAGACCAAGAGCAGAAGCAAAACTTTCTGTCTCTAAAACTCATAATCTCCTCTGGAAGAATTCAAAACCATTTTGTTAACTTAAACGTGATCGCCCTTAAAACATAAAGAAGCAAGTCATTTGTCCACTATTCAAAACAGTATTTATAATCACTTGTTTCATTGTACAAAGCATTAGGCGATAGAGATGGAACTAAAACAAAACGTAAGGTCCAGCCAAATAGCTCAGCGGATTAAAGCACCTTCAAGCAGGTACAGGGGCCGGGATTCGATCCCTGGACCTGCTATTCTGGTTCCAACCCCGAGGCGCATTGAGATGGCAGGTGAGGCTGGGTGTGGTGGTGCATGCCTGTAATCCCAGTCCTTGGGAGGCTATAAACAGGCAGATCACTACAAGTCCGATTTAGTAGTGAGACCCTGAAGACCTTGTAGTCCCTTCCCTAAAATACAATAAAAATGAAAACAAAAATAAAAATAAAAAATAAAACCAAGCACAAACACCTGTAGTTTTAAATTTTGAACAATTTATTAATTTTTGGACAGGGGAAGTTTTGGAGGATATTGATTAAGAGATTACAGAAAATGTGTGGCAATGACAATTATTTGATTGTGATTGGGTTTGTATGTATTAAGAAGACAGAAATGCATTATCTTCTCCCGGACAGTACTACCTGGTTTTAAATTAGTTAACTGTGAATTCGAGTTTTAAAACTTCTCTCTCTCTCTTTCTTTTTTTTTGGGGGGGAGGGGCATAAAATTCAGATGTTAGTATGGAGAACTATAAAAAAAGCGGAGTTTTCCAGCTTACATTAGGGAAATTCTTTAAATCCTATGACTTTTTGTTTGTTTGTTTTTTAGGCTTTTGTTATATGTCAAAGGTCAAAAGCTATCTATGTTGCTGCATCTTTGTCAATTTTGTTGTCTTTGTAATTTGTCCTTCTACCACTGTGACCAGGTATTTGTGACGACAAAAGTGGAGCCAGTATCTTGTCAGCTATAATTAGTTTTATTCTTTGTGGCACAGTATCATTGAAAATCCATTTCAAATGCTTTCTCTAAAGTGAAACTAATGGTTCATGACCAAGTTGTAAATAGAAACTAGATGCATATATTCCCATGGGAACATTTAAATTTTATTTCAGTATATTTTTATTAGTGCAGATGAGTTTCATAAAATAGTGGTATTATTATTTATTATTATTATTATTATTATTATTATTATTAATATATTCGGTACAGGTCTATGCAGCTCAGGCTCATAGCAATCCTCCTGTTTTCAGCCTGCCCAGTGCTGGGATTACAAGTGTGTGCATCTGGAGGTGGGGCCAACACAGCATGTGGTAGCAGGGATCAAACTCTGGTCCTTGTACTTACCTAAACAAGTGCTTAGCCAACTGAGCTATCTTACAGGCCCTAAATATTGGGTTTTATTGTGGTATTTTTACACATGCTTGTGACATTCATCCAGCACTCCTCTAGCCTTCCTTAAATCTTTCTCTCCTTTTCATTTATTCCCTTTCTTTTGTTTAATAATAGTCTCCCTGTGTGGTCACCTTTTTTTAGATTCCACACATTAGGGAAAACATGTAGTACCCATCTGAGTGTCATTAATGTGATGGTCTCCAGTTCCATCCATTTTCTTGCAAATGACATTATTTTAAGCTTTATGGCTTACTGATGAAAATATGTATTTATATATTACATTTTTTATCCATTACCTGTTAAGAGGTACCTGACCTGGTTCTATATCTTAGCTATTGTGAATTATGCCAGAACAAATAAGGGCACGCATGTATCTTTGTAGTATGCTAACTTTAATTCCTTTGAATATATAACAATGAATGGTATAACAGTGTTATAGGTGATTTGAATTCAGTTTTTTTTTTTTTTTTTTTCAGGACTCTCCAGACTGATCCATAGTGAATGTGCTTATTTACATTCTGATCAATGATGTGGAAGGGCACACGCACTCTTGACAGCATGATAGCCATTCTGTCTGGAGTAAGATGGGATTTCAGTGTAGTTGCAATCTGCATGTCTTTAATACCTAAAAGTGTTGATGGTATTTTCAAATACAACTATTCTAGCCTCTTATTTTGAGAGCTATCTGTTCAATTTATTTGCCTATTTATTGCCTGGGCTATGTTTTGTATTTTGTTCCATTCTTTACACATTGTAAATATCAATCTTCTGTGGGAAGAGTAGCTGGCAAAGATACTCTCCTATTCTATAGGGCAACTCTTTACTCCATTGATCCTTTCCTTTGCTGGGAAGGAGCTTTTTAATTTGATGTGGTCCCATTTGTTGATTCTTATTATTTTTTTTTCCTGTGCCACTGGAATCCTGTTTAAGAGGTCTTTGCCTGTGCATCACAGTATTTAATAGAAAATGCTTTGTGGAAACACTGCAGAGGATGAGTAGCATTTCAAGATTTATCTAAATTAGGCAATACAAGGTACAACATATATGATTTCTAAATCACTTAGCATTCTTTATGTATTTATTTATGTATTAGGAATGTCTTCATTTGGGACACTTAAGTTAGAAAATAAAGTTTGCATGAAGCATACACAAAAATATTTTGTGATACACCTTCTATTACTGATCAAATACTTGGCATTTAGTACTGAACATATATTTTATAAAACAATGTTTTGAATACAAGACCTTGGATGTCTCCAATTTCCCATATAGTTATCTCTATTCAATGCAATTGATCAAGTACTACTCACACTAGTTTGTATGTTAGTTGCTGTGAGATTGTGCTGCCTAATATAGTAGATACTAGCATCAAACACCTTAGAAAATAACTAGTGTAACATTTAAGCATTTAAATTATAACTAATACAAAACAGAATTTTAAGTATTTCTATCTTAATTATCATTTAAAAATCTGAGCAATGAATCCTTTGTTTTCTATTGAAAACTCTTACTTTGTAGGCATGCTTTTCACATTACCTATTTTGCCATATTAGTTATTGTTATTATACCTAGATCTCTACACTGGGTCCATTATTAGATGTAGCCTCATTAGTGATGTACTCAGTTGCAATGCACTGATTAATTTCAAGTGAATTTCTGACTAATCATTAAGGAAATTTGACAATGTGTTTATTTGGGTATTGTGTACAAATGGCATGAGTTATAGTTGGGTAAATTGTAATGGTAATTAAGTTGAAATATGTGTGGGTTTATTATAATTGAAGTACTTTTCTATTTTAGGTAGTAAGAATAGACATTTTTAAATTGGAAGTAAGTACTGAAGTTCAGTCAAGTAGGGATGCAGAAACTAGTGTTCTGCTACAAATTCAATAATGAATGAAAGTTGACAATTGCTAAGAAAAGGCAAAGCAAAATGTAAGTTCTTGAAAAAAATCAGTGTGAATAATGTTAAAACATTTTCAGTAATTATATAGGGATTAAATAAAATGTATTTATCTACCATCAGAGTGAATGAGAGTAATCACCTGAAACTGGAAGTAAATTTGAAAAAAAGTAATTAATTAAATTAATTAAAACAAGCCGGGTGTGGTGGCTCATGCCTGTAATTCCAGCACCTGGGAGGCTGAGGCAGGAGAATCAGTGTGAGTTCGAGACCAGCCTGGGCTACAAAAATGACTTCAAGGTGAGCCTGAGCTGCATAGTGAGACCCTGTCTCTAAAAGATAAAAATAAATTAATTAATTAATAAATTAATTAAAACATAGTAACTTTGACTCGTTATCAAATTGTTTCCTCATGGGAAAATTGAAATATATGTGTAAATAAGGACCAGAATATAGAGTAGATATTGTGAAATAGGAAGAAAATGTTCAACTGGGAGTGGGACAAAGTGAAGGGGGAAGGGGAGAGAAATGAAAAAAGAAAAAATGAAAAAAGACGAAAAAGTGAAAATAAACTTTTATAAGTAAGAAAGATTGAAGGGAAGACAAAATAATGGGGGAAAGGAAAAACTGCACTAAGTAATGTACAGGCTCAAAGTCCCCATGATGAAAGTGATCATTATGTATATCTAAAATGAGCTAATATACTTCATAAAAATGAGTAGCATTTCCAATGTCACTAAATAGGCTATTGATTAGGTAATTATTTTGGCAACTGCCTAAATAGGCAACAGGCATGTGATAACATACAAAAAAGTTCTCTTCTAAAATATAGTAAAATCCATAATGTAGATGAAAATACAATACTTAATAACAGAAAACAGTTTAGTACTGGGCACTTACAATGGGAATTCATTTTCAAATATGAAGAAAACCAAATAGTGAAGACAAAATTGTCTTCATAGGAAAAATTATTAAGACAAGGTACTAGAAAGTAGGTTGATTTTCAGGAACAAATTTATGAAGAAGACAAAATGGCATCAGTTCATTTAGGCCTGAGGCTATTGAAATGAAAGAAGGAGAGAAAAAGATACAGTGGTAAGAGGTAGAGCTGGGCCTGGTGGCTCAGGCCTGTAATCCCAGCACTTGGGAGGCTCAGGCAGGAGGAGTGCTGTGAGTTTGAGACCAGCCTGGGCTACAAAAGTGAGTTCAAGGCCAGCCTGAACTGCATAGTGAGACCCTGTCTCAAAAAGAAAGGAAAAAAAAAAAAAAGAAGAGGTAAATAGAATAAAATGTTTTTAAAAGAGACTACTACAAAAAGTGAAATCTTTAAAAAATCTGATAAGATCAAAGAATACAAACACATCAACAACAATAAAAACATTTGCAAAGAACTGGTAAATCATAGTCATTATTGATTTTTTATTTTTAATAAATAAAACATTTCATTTTGATGTTTTGTAAAGAAAATGAATCTGTTCTTCTTTTCTGACTAGAGATAGCCAACAGCAAAGGAAATCCAAGCTATGGTTAAGTTATAAAATCCAGAGGCTTACATGGAAATTACCTAACTTGCTAACTTATTGATATGGAATTCACTATTTTTCCTTGTTTTTTGAGACAGAGTCTTGTTATATATTCTTCCAGGCTGACCTCAAGTCAAGATGCTCTTGTCTCAGTCTGGTAAGTGCTAGAATTAGAGGGATAAGAAATGCTTAAAGGGAAAGCATTTAACAGTTATGTAAGGAATTTATGAATTTTAATCATAATTGGGTTTAGAATTAATAATATTATATATACATATATGTGTGTGTAGATATTCATGTTTCTAGATTTGCATATATAAAATTGAAGTCTTTATACAGCTTTCCTGAATTATTTACTGCTCTCCTGCTTTGTATAACATTTTTAAATCCTCCTCAATCTCTGTGTGTGTTAGTTACCTATGCTCTGTTGCTATGGTAATTCAACAACAATGTCACAAACTGATTCAAAACACATCCCAAGAGAGCAATCTGCTTTCATTACTTATATCCCATCCTGAATTATTATTTTTCTTTAGGACGGAGTTGATTTATCTTCGCTCAGATCATTCGTGTATCTGTAGAAACTAAGGAGTTGACTATAGCTGACTGGTTCTGGGAC
The DNA here is from genome assembly GCA_004027025.1 of Myocastor coypus. Taxonomy (NCBI): domain Eukaryota; kingdom Metazoa; phylum Chordata; class Mammalia; order Rodentia; family Myocastoridae; genus Myocastor; species Myocastor coypus. The sequence continues at coordinate 23,860 of PVJA010004831.1, read as the reverse complement.
CTGTGTGAGTGAACAGTCTTTCTCAGAATATGACCAATATAGGAAACAGAGAAAAGGTGTGAAAGCCTCTTCAGGCTGACATGCTTTAGTGGGGTACTGTCACACTACCAGCTGTGAGTCCAAAGTCACTTACAAACAAGGCCAGCCCATATCTAAACAGTAGTGAAATAATCTATATAGCAAAGAGAGAATTCAGACAGCGTTTTGAAAACCGTGGGCACCGGAAGGGTAAAAACTATAAAAACTTATGTGAGGAGATCTGCTATACCTCCTTTGCATTGCCTCGTTTGTTGGAGACTCTTCTTGCCTTAGTATGTGGTTTGATCATGTGACTTGCTTTAGCCAATGTGTTATATGAACATAAGTGCTGAATATCTCTTTTTAAAAGCCACTGTTTGTCTTATGCATCCTCTTGCTCTTTTTACCACAAGACCATGCATTGGTGGGGACTGCTTATTAGATGTAAAGCTGTTATTAAAGGTACCTGGAAAGTGCTACAATTAATTGTATCTATTGATCTATAATAAACTTTCTTATTCATTGTAAGCAGCTCAGATATGATCTGATTTTTAAAATTTTCTTTTCAACCACAACATTATATTTTATAAACTATTCAAAAGTGTTATTTGAAGTTTTATGTTTCTGTATAAAATATATTCGAATCAATATATATTAAAATACAAATGTTATTATACCCTTTTCCATATAATAAAGTGTCATGATACAACAAATATTAGAATTCTTTGTCACAAGATAGTTTGTTCTAGAAGAACATAACATGAGATGTGCTATCTGGATTTTCCTCCTAACAAATTAACTCTTTTTAAGTTTTGTTTGGTTGTTTGTTTGTTTGTTTCTTTCTTTCTATTTGTACGTTCAGGACTATTGAAGCCTTGTTGAGCAGGGAACCAGCTGACCTAAGAATCAGAGTGATAATTCTACTTGAAGAATAAAAGATGAAAACAGAAGTCATTTTGAAAACCAAATAACATTTACTAAAGGCAACTGAGAAAATAGAATGGGATTACTATGCCAATAATAACAGATGTCTTAAAAAGGACACAAAAGTTCTGCTTATTGCTGTTGCTGTATTACATGTGGAAAATGTTTTCTTTGTTCTTCAGAGTATATGATTATGAATAGAGGTGCAACTTACAGCATCTTACTGTGAATTCATGCAGAGAATATTCTCAAGAAATGCCTACTAATAATGGTTTTGATAAAGGGAAAATATGAGACACTTCCTGGAGAATCTGGGAAGTAGTTGCATATAAGAATCAAGCCTTGTTCAGATATTGACATGTGCAGATTAAACATCAGAAAAACAATCATTTCTGATTGCATATTTTAAATTTTATTTTCTCAAACATTTTGAATCATAACTTTGCGATGTTATAATGGGAAGTGGAAGAAATAGAAATGTTATAGCTAGTAGAACAAGCACACGCTAGGTTGAAAATAAGAAAACATATTTGTGCAAATCTCTTCCTCCATTACCCTTTCCCTGCTTTATTATCCTGTCTTGAAAGCAGGAAATACCCATAAGACAGACTCATTTGAAATCTATCATTTTACTTTAACTTCAGGTTAAAGTAAAATGAGTCCCTGAAGGTGAGCATATTGAGACATGTTTATTTTATGGTGTTGATTTAAAATTCTCTAGAATCCTAAGGGTTCTCTACAAATCTTGAATAAACATGATGGCAATGTATATATCACTCAGAACTGATACAAAGTCATGTATTTATGGATTTCAGAATATTTGTACTACAAAGATATGAACTGCTTTTTATCAAGAAGAATTTGTCAAGAATCAGTTAATTAGTTTCTAACCTTCACTCGACCTGATGTTTGAGTACCAGTTGTGGTCAAATAACTTTCTAATATTTATTCCAAATGCAGCAATGTATATTTGGAAAGAGAGTAGATACTTATTTATATGGGATTCACAGAGGAACTGTTTTTTTTTTTCATTTGAACAATGTCTCAGAAAAAGCAAAGAGAATATTAAGATTATATAATATTAGTGCTTTGCCCTAAAGAAAAAAGGTATAAATTAGTTAATACAGAAGCAGCTTTGCTCCAGGGACACATTTTTAAAAGTCTCTAAAAAATATTTTTGTCCACTGTACATCACATAGAAGGTTTAAAAAAAGAGATCTGGGGTTGGGGACATAGCACAGGAGACTAAGCACCTGCTTAGGCAAATGCAGGGACCTGCACCACATGTTGAGCTGGCCCTGTCCTTGGGTGGAGTGAGCCAGCTGCGATGGGGCATAGACCTCTAATCCCAGCACTGGCGAGGCTGAAAACAGGAGGATCAGTGTGAATCCAAGCTATGTAGTGAGACACTGTATCAAATCAAATCAATCAATCAATAAAAATAATAACAGTGCAGGAAATCTGTCTACATGCTAAAGATCAAACAGGCTTGGAGTCTAAAATCATGCATGAGTCCAGCTGAACACCTATGCCTTTTAACAATGCCTCCCCAAAGTCTAATTGGACCTAGAGCTCATGACAATGGCTCCTTCAGACCCGCTTAATGAATCTGCACTGGGAAGGCCCACAGGTCAGTGGTAGAAGTTAGAAAGTCTGTGCCAGTGGGATAAATGATCTGAGATAGCTGCCTGAAGGATCTGAACTGGAGCCAGGAAGCAATGCTCAAGGTAAGAACTAGAGTTCTCCCCAAAAGTACTGCTGCCATGCTGAGCAATAGTGAGGTACAGAGCTCTTCCAGCAATGAGGATAGATGAATGCTGATAAGGAAAACCAACATGACAAGCTTCTCCAGAAGACAGAGCTGTGTACTATTTTCCTCTCTAGAGCTGGAAAGTGATGCTCAAGGTGAGAACTGGAACTTCCCAAAAGTGAACCATAGCCATTTTCAGTAATAAAAAGGTCCTGAGCTGCTCCTCTGATGAAAACGTCAAGTTCACTGGGAAAGCCAGCATGACGAAGTCTTCTAGGAGAATAGTCCAAGAGAACCAGTAGCTTCCAACAGGTCAAATTTTCCAAACAGCATCTCTAATAGTCTCTGTACAGCTTTTCTAGTTCTACCTCTCATGCTGCAGGCAACAGTCATCAGGTGGACCTCTCACACCCAGCACCATGCTAGTTTAGTTCAGCTGGGTGTAACAAGTTGCCTACCAGCTGGCACTCCACTACCCACAGATGACTTAGCAATTAGGTGAGGTTTGAACTTGATTAAGCAGCATAAAGTGGGAAGAAAAATGTAGAAAGCAAAAAGTATGTCTAAATCACATCACTGTGCAGTTATGACTCTATCAATTGCATTATTTATTAACAATCATTTCTGCCATGTATTGTTTAACATGCCTTCCATTTTGTCAGGAGTACAAATACTGATTTTTATTGTCTCATGAGCTATAGTTCTATGTTCATTCTTAAATCTTCAAAGAGGAATTCAAATAATGCTTTCAGAGATAACCAAATGAGTATATATGTCTAGTAGTCTCAAATGATAAAACTCTAAAAAATAAAATCCAATAAAACACTTTCCTGTGATAATTTTCTTCTGGCATGGTTCAGGAATATTTTTATTAAAATAATTAACCACTTTTAAATTGGACTAATGAAACTGGAGTCGACATAGCAATTGTTACACATAAGGATAATAAACTTTATAAAGTCTTCTGAGATAAATAAAAGAATCCAATGCTGGAAAAACAAGAGGGTGGAGGAAAGGGGAAAAAGAACAGACATGTGTTAGGGTCATGTACCGGCTACTTACAATGAGTATAGCTATTAGGTATTACAAACACATAATGATAAAAGCAAAAAAGTAATAAAAATTAAAAACAATGTATTTCTTGTTATGTTTTACATTGTCATAATGTCATATTATTGAATTGTTAGAAGCAATGCCACAAATTCTCAGAACAATTTTCTTCTGTCATATGTCTTTTATTTTGTGATTATTATTTAGCTTATTTTTTAAGGTAAAATGGACACAACCTAGATGTTACCTAATAAGACCCTAAACAATCAGTGCAGTGCTTGGGATATAATAGTCACTAAATAATTTAAAACTGGTAACTGAGAAAAGAAGTGAGCCCCAGGCCTGGTGGTACCATGAATCAGAAAGTTGGGCAGGAGTGGACCCAGGACGTTCTTGTTTTTAATGCGTAGGTAAAATTCGAGTATAGTCTTGAAGGCTACACAAGAAAAGGAAAAATATGAGGGAAAGTCATACCAATATTATTCATAAAAGTAGAATCAAGTCCTTAATAATCCACTAGTGAATGAAATCCAGCGATATGCCAAAAAAAAAAAAAAATGATGCCAAGTATGGTTATATGCAGTTCCTTCCAGAAATGCAGTTAGTTAAACATTCCTGTAGTTATTTATCATTAAGAAATTTACCATTTTAGCAAAATAAAGAGAAAAATTATATGCTTGTATACAGTCATGAAAATATTTGACTGGTAATCATCATTGGTAAAAACCAAGCTCAAAACCTCCAGCTGGGCCAGGGATATAGCTCAATGGCACAGTGTCTGCCTGGCAAGTACAAGGTGATGAGTTCATTTTCCAAGACCCCCCAAAAAGCTGCAGTTAGCACTACACTAACATCAAGCACAACAGTCTTTCATGGCTGGTAATGTATCAGTTTCTATTGAAAATTCCATTTGGTTCAATTAACCAAAAAAGCAAAAGGCATAAAGTTTCTAAATAAAGGATAGAGAGATAGATCAGCAGCAAAGGTGCCTACCTGGCAAGTGCAAGGTCCCAAGTGCAATCTCTGGCACTACATACACATATGCTGTTATGGTTTATGTCTAGTTGTCCCCCCAAAGCCCCATGCAATCATGGGACTGGCACTTCTATAGATTGAGACTTGACTCATGAGTCACTGGGATTATGTGTTTTATGTACTGATGAGATTATCGATCTGAGTACTGCTGGGAATTATAGGTGTGGCCTGAGGTGGGTAGGCTAAGGCAGAGAGCCTGATGTAATTTAAAGAGAGACAGAGAGACAGACTAGAGCTGTTGCTCTCTGCTCTCTTGGTTATTCCATTGCCTCTGTCACCATTGTTGTTGTTCTGCCACCATGAATTGCTGCTCTGCCATGTGCCACTCAGCCTTGGAGCCAATTAAATATGGACTGAAACCTCTGGTAACTGTGAGCTAAATAAACCTTTCCTTCATATGGAGTGTTGAGTATTTGTTCCAGTAATGAGAGGAAAAGTAATTAAGACATATACACACAAAAGTTTATAAATCAAAAAGTAGATTTTCAACTGAATCATGAGAATAATGCTTGTTTTACTATTTTATCTGTTTTCTGGCTTTTTTTTTTTGTATGAGGAATTGAACTCGGGACCTTGTGCTTGCCAGGCAGGCACTTATGCCACTGAGGTACATCCTCAGCTGTATTATCTATTGATGAGAAATATCCTATGCAAATAGCCTGTCTGTATTTAGTATTAGTAATACCATAGAATAGAAGATCCCTAATAGCCTAATTTACATCATCATAATTCCTTAATTCATTCTAAAATATTATACTATTCCAGGTATATGGCTGTGGAAATTCTCTATCAGCATAATACAAATTGTATTATATTTTTCTTCCCTGAAAAAGAAAAAAAAATCAAGTGATTAGAGCCTTAGGTAGTAATCAAGGTTTAGTTTAAATAGTAACAAATTAAATAGCAGTGGCTAATGAATGTATTAGAAGAAAAGGGGGCAGTTATTAAGCTATGCAGCGTGGTTAGGTATAAGTCAAGTATACTCCAGTTTTCAAATTCATCCTATTTCAATGCTGCCGTAGAGCTCAGATTTTCTTTGTCATCGTTCAACAAGAATTCATGTAAGAGTCATAATAGTCTTCCATAATCTAGGAAGATCCACTTAAGATCTGTAATGAGTCATACATTAAAGTAATTCCTCATATTAGCAAACTGAAGGAAGAATATAGCATCACTCAAATAGATTAATTAGAGGCATTTAAAGTATGACTGGAAATATTGTGAAAAAATTTTAAAAATTTATTACAGCAGGGGCAAGTCATTAAATTCCTCTCAAAATACTTCCCCTTGCTTTGAACGGACTTGTCCCCTCACTCTTGCCCTTTTCTGATGCAGTTCAGGAATTCCTCTTTCATCAGTGTCTTTAGATGAGCTGCTGTGGCTGCCTTAATGTCTTGAGTCCGCTCAAACTGTTAGTTTCATGATCTTTCCTGACCTTGTAAAAGAGTCCAGTGCTGCATAGCACCAGACCTGGTGATTAAATTGAATGAGGGAATGTCATGACCCTTTTATGAACTTCCTTTTTCACTGGAAGGCAGTCAGCAATAGTACTGACTGTATTTTTAGTCATACCTCTTTTTATTTTAAAGAAAAAAATGACAATGCTATAAATTTCAAAATAAGATTGTATGAGAATAACAATTACTAGTATATGGTGTGTTTTTATATTCAAAATTGTTGCTCATATTACAAGATGTATGCATAAAAATTGGTCAAATAAAACTTGCATTTTGATCAACTAATAGGACTTGGTACTATAACTATTTTAACTATCTTAGGTACACGCATATATGTGGGTGTGCACATCTGTGTATATTTTTCCATTTCCCTTCCTTCTTTTCTCCTTGCTTACATTCCAGCTTTTCTTTCCTTTTGAGTCGTTTTTTTCCATTTCACAATATCTATTGTACAGGTTAAATCTTATTTACTCTTCCCATTTATTGCGCTAGGGAGACAATACAAAGTTTTACATACATGAGACATTTATTTTACTTATAAATATGGTCATAAGTCACATCATTTCCCTATAAATGTCTCAGCTTTATTTTTCTGTAAAGTTGAACAGTGTAGTATAATACATCTTTGTTATATATTCCATGATTGATGAGCATTTGGATTTTTTCCAAGGCTTATCTATTACAAATTGTGTGGTTTTAACGTCCGTGTACATGTATCCATGTGGTATGATGTTTTTAATTCTTCTGGAAAAATTTCCACAAGGGGAATAGTTGGTCCAATTGTATGTTTAGTCCTAGATTTCAAGGAATCTCCACATTGATTTTCACAGCGGTTGTATTAATCTATACTCCCACCAATATTAGAGAAGTTTCCTTTTCCCTAGTCTTTCCAGCATTTGTTATTGGTTGACTTCTTGATCATAATCATTCTTTCTTGGGTGAGATGCAATCTTAACATTGATTTAATTTGATTTATTGAAACAAGTGATGTTGAAGAATTTTTTAGCTTATTTATTTGCTATTGGTATTTCTTCATCTGATTGGCGAGTATTCTCAGTGGCACATTTTTGGATTGGGTTTTTGAATATGGAAGTGGGTCTGATTTTTTTCAATTCTCTACCTGTTCTAGATAGAAGCTCTTTGTCTGAGGGACAGTTAAATAAAGATATCCCACTATGCGGGCTGTCTTTTCATTTTGCTGGTCATTTCTTTTGATGTGCAAAAGCTTTTTAGAAGATGAGAACCCAGTTGCTGATTCTTTGAAGTGTTTCCCATAAAGTTTGGTATTGTTCACAAAGTCTATGTCTTCAAGATTTCTACACATTTTCTCTTCCAGTTAATATAGTGTTCATGTTTTAATACTTACACATTTGATCCACTTAAGCTTTATCAGACATTAGTAGTTTTAGTCTTTGGCATGTAAACAATCAGTTTTTCTAGCACTATTTGTTAAAGAGCTTTTCTTTCAGTGAACATGCTTGGCTCCTTTGTCACAGACAAGGTGGCTGAGCATTTGCAGTTGTGTCTGCACCCTCTAATCTATTTTACTGATTCTCAGATCTGTTTTTTTTCCCCTCTTTTTCTTTTTTTAAGTACTATGCTGATTTTGTCATGGTAGATTTTCAGGGTAATTGAAAATCAAAGATTGTAATGCCTCCTGCCTTTTCTTCACTGCCCAGAACTGTCTTTGTTATTCTTATTCTCTTCTGGTTCCAAATAAATTTTGGCATGTGTACTCTATATCTGTGATGTCTGCTAATGTGTTTTGATTGGGAGTGCATGAAATATGCATACCTATAGCCATTTTCACAATGTTGGAATGTCCTACCATGACCAAGGGCTATCTTTCCTTTTTCCTAATATCCTCTTTGATCTCCTTATTCAGAGTATGGTTATTTTCAAAGATCTTTTTCCTTTCTCAGATTGATTCATAAGTATTACTTTTGCTTTTTTGGGGGGATGTTATTGTAGAGGATGTGATTTTCTTAATTTCTTTCTTGATGAGTTTGTTATTTGTGTACAAGATTACTATTGATTACTGAGTGTAGACTTTGATACCAGCTACACAATTAAATTTGGTTACTAACTTTTTTTGGTAAATCCATTTTATTTATTTATTTATTTGGTACAATGTCTTGCTAGGCAGGCTGGACTCATAGTGATTCTCCTGTCTTGGCATCCCCAACACTGGGATTACAGGCATACACCATCCTGTCCAGTTTTGGTGGTCATCATGGCACATAGTACCAGGGATCAAACCTAGGTCCTTGTGTTTGTGAGACAGGCTCTTAGACAACTAAACTATCTCTCTAGCCCTTTTTTGGAAAATGCATAAATTCATTTTCAATCTCATTGACTAATATTTGGTTACTGAGAAATTTTGACTAACTTTTGTATCTAGGGATCTGTTCATTTCTTCTGCGTCTTCTATCCTGTGAAAATAAGTTTTTTAAAGTAAGTATTGATGAATTTCCACAAAATCTGTAGTGATTTCACCCTTTTCATTCCTCAATGCATGAATTTCAACTTTTTTCTTTCCTATTTGATAAGGTTGGCTAAGGGTTTATCAATTTTAATTGTTCATTCTAAGAGACAACTTTGATTCAATAAATCTTTGCATTATTTTATTGTCTCCATTGTATTAATTTATGCTCTTATCTTTCTAACTTTTTCTCTTGTATTGTCTTTGGGTTTGTTTTGCTCTTCTTTTTCTAGGCGTTTACATGTAATATTAGCTTATTTTTGTGCTCATTCTGTTTTCCTGATGTAACACTTCACTGCTATAAATTTCCCTCTTAGGACTATTTTCATTATGTCCCAGAAGTTCCAGTATGGTATACCTGATAAAGTTTAATCTCTTCCTTTATTTAATTGACTCATTTGTTTTTTTGGAGGGTGTTACTTAATTTCCATGTGTTTATGAAATTTTTGTGGTTTCTTTTCCCTTAATTTTCAGTTTCATTGCGCTATGGCTAGATAATATATATAATATAATATAATTTCAGGAGATTTGCATTTACTGAAGCATGTTCTATGTGGTATAATGTCTACTTTAGAAACATCCTATGTGCAGCTGAGAAGAATGCATATTCTGATGTTGGGTGAAGCTCTATAAAGATTAAGTCCATTTGTACATACATAGATTTGGCTCAGTTGAGTTATTTCATTGTTGATTTATTATCTGCTTGATTTATCAATTTGTGGTATGGACTATTAAGTTCCTCCATTATAATTGCATTATTGCTTATTTGATTTTTTCATGTCTATTAATGTTTTTTATATAGTTGGTTGCTCTTGTATTTGGTACACACACACACACACACACACACACACACACACACACACACACATATACTTTTTTTGATTATTATCTCCTCCTCTGTCAAGTTATTCCCTTAACAAAGCCCTAAGCCTTAGTGAGCTTCTTTTGATCATTCTTGATCTGAAGTTCACATTGTCTGAAAATAGATTAGCTACCCTTGCTTTCTTTTTCATGAAATATTGATTTACGCTCTTTGACTTTCAGTCCACGAATTTCTTTTGCGTTAAATGTGTTTTGTTTTTGTGCAACATATTATTTAATCTTATTTCTTAATCCTTTCTGCTTCTTTTATTTGTTGAATTGAGTCCATTTACATTGATTGTTATAACTGATATGTATTGACTTATCTTTGTCATATTTTCCTACTGTTTATTCACTGCTTAACCTGTGTTTAATTGCTTGGCTTGCTTTTTTGTCATTGTTGTTCTTTTGTCTTTGCATTGTGGTCATTTTAATTTCTATCTATAATATATTTCCCTTCTCTTTGTAGGGTTGCTTTAGTACTCATGAATGTTTTTAGTTGTTCTTTGTCATAGAAGTATTTTATTTTTCCATTAATTTTGAAAGATAGTTTTGCAGAATGCATCAGTCTGGTTTGGATGTTGTTTTCTTGCAGGGCTTGAAACACTTCACTCCAAACTCTTCTTGACTTTAGGGTTTGTGCTGATAAGTCTGCCATGGTTCCAACAGGCTTTCCTTTATATATATATATATATATATATATATATATATATATATATATATGATTTGTTTCTTTTCTCTAACAATTTTTAACATCTTGTTCTTGTGCTGAATATCTGAGATGTTCTTGAGTATACATACCAATGATTTATTATTATGGTACTAGTTATTTATAGTTCTATTTGTTTATTTTTATGTCCTTTATTTGTATGTGAAAATCTTTATCGAGGCTTGATAAGTATTCTGCAATTATACCTGTTAGCAGTTTTTTTTATGGCATTTGTATCTTCTCCAGCTTTCCCACTAATCCTAATCAATCTTGTTATTCTTTTTGCTTTATCTTATGGTAGTTGGATTGATTTTTTCATGGACATTTGTTAGTTTTAAGATATACATTTTTTCATGAGCATTAGTTCCAAATCTTTAAGTTCTGAAATTCTATCCTCTCCATCATTCAACATATTGTACATACTTTGAGTAGAGGTTTCATTTGGTTTTAAAAACCTCTTGGATTTCTATTTGGATATATTTCTTATATTCCATTTTTTAACTATGTTGGACTTTTTTTGTTTCCATAATTTTTCTAAGCTCATCTATTCTTTTATCTATGTCTTCTCTAATATTTTTACTTTTGAACATCATTTGTTTCTGTTCTTGAGAGGTTATTTTCTCTATAGATTTTTCCATTTGGGTTTTTTTTTAACTTCTATTGGTATTATTTCGGGAAGACTCTATGGTTCACTTTCAGTTTCATCTATTTCATTGAGTTCTGGTCTTTTGCTGAGTGGGCTGGGTTCCAGGGTTGCATTTTGCTTCTGTCTCATCATTTTCTATCTTTTACCTTTTATTTTATTCTATTTTCCATGTTAGTTCTTCTTGATTTCTTATGATATATATAGCTTTATTGCTAGTATTAAAGGTTCCCTAGAGAATGTATGCTCTTCAGGGATTTCTTCTAACTGTAGGTGGTTCCTTATAACTGTCTCAAGACCCTACTTTCACAATTTGTAAATGATCCAAAATTACTATTTGGCCCAGTTTCCAGTCCTTTGGTACTGGGCTATGGTGGTGATTATGACCTCATACAATCATGATGTTATCACACCAGGTAGAAAAACTGCTTATAACACATGTGCCATCCCAGCTGAAATAGGAAAGTTAGTAACATCAGTAGTTTCAAGTACAGTTCAAATACTGATCAACTCTACTAGCCATTAATCTGTTACCTCTGACTACTATAGGAGTTATGTTAAAGTGATAAATGAGGTCACATACAGTAGAGTTAAGGCTTAATGTTGAAGGTATATCATCCAGGTTTTGGGACAGTGAAAGACACAGAGAGAAAATGAAATAGAATGAAAAGGAGTAGTCATAAAGGGTAGTGGCAATGTTTACTTGCTTAAATGTTTAAGTGCAAGAGGTAATTGAAAGAGTGAAAGAGGATCAACAGAAAAAAAAAAGGATAAAATCCTAAACATTGCAAAAAGAGAAAGAGACAGTAACAAAAGAAAAGAAGAAAAAGATAAAGGAGACTAAAAAAAGACAGAGAAAAGAAACAAGAACACAAACACAAAAATAACCACAGAATACAAAACATACCAAGACAACATCCATCCAGACAGGAAAAGGATGGCCAGTCAAACAAAGGAGAATAAGAGTAGGAAAATACTGCTAGTCTTTAAAGTTATGTAGTAGTGCCCATATTTTATCCATTTAATGTGTTGGATATGGAACTGATTTTGGCCTGTGGTTGTGGGGTCTGTGATGGTTGGTGGAGTTCTCCTGGTGCTGGTTCCTTATTGCTGCTTCTGACGCTTCCACGTTGCTGGTCTCACTGATTATTCAGCTCTCCACAGGCATGTGTGTGCCCAGGCACCCAGGTCTTAGATGTTGTCCTGTGTCTTAGGTCTTGTAGTTTCAGACTATCCACCTGCCAAATGCATGTGTCCTTGCACTAGTTTTGCAGACAAACCTTCCCAGGGTGTTATGGTTTATGTCTGGTTGTCCCCACAAAACCTCATGTAGTCACTGTGGCAGGCTTTTACAGTTTGTGATTAGTGTAAAATCCAATTTTGGGACTATGGGTATGAGTGCTGTACCTGGCCTGGGGCGGATGGCTTGAATGCAGTACAAGGGAGGGAGAGAAGTTTGCTCTCTGCCTCTGTGGGGTGCTGCTGTTACTGCTCTCTTTTTGCTTTTGCTGTTTTCTGCCACCATTAACTGTTGCCTTCTGCCATGTGCCACCCTGCTTTCTATTGCTTTCTTTCTTTCTTTCTTTCTTTCTTTCTTTCTTTCTTTCTTTCTTTCTTTCTTTCTTTCTTTTTTTCTCTCTTTCTTTCCCACCCTCTTTTTGAACCATCCAAGTATAGACTGAAATTTCCACAAACTGTGAGATAAATCAACCTTTATTTTCTTAATTTTGGGTGTAGTGTATTTTGTCTCAACACTTAGAGAAAGGTAACTAAGACACAGGGAAATGGAGGAAGAGGAGAGCATGGCTTCACACTCCTCCCTCAGGCCCCAGTGTCCTGAATGGAGATCAGTCACACAGTACTTAGAAGAGATATCATGGCTACATCTTGTACTCTGAACAACTGCTAGGAAGGCAACTATATTCAATGCATTAATTATTGTAACTGTCCTACTAATCTGATTTGAAAATGTCTTGTTATTTCTTTCTTATTAAAATTAATTCAATTTAAAAAAAAAGACTCTTAAGAAGACTTCTAGAACTGCTCCAAAAATTAGCAAGAATTGGAAAAGTGCTTCAAACAAGAGAGACAATTTTTCTCTACCTAAGAAAATGAGAATTTATCCCTAATGAAACAAATGCATCAAGTGGCTTACTAAAATTAAGAATAAAAACTAATCACATTCTCTATGCCAAGAAACTAAAATTTTTCTAGTTAAAGATTTACCATGAAAACATGCATGGGTTGAGTCCTCCATTGTCAAAAAATCTCTTCTGAATTTGAGATATTTAGTAGTCTCTGGTTAAAATTCAAGTGAGCATGCAAAAATAATCATGATGCTGAAAATGTGGGCTGAGTAGAGTGGTTGTACGCTGCTGGTGGTCGACTAAACTTGCAAATCTTGTAAAATCCAATTTTACACTCTTTTATAGTATTAAAATACACATTCCCAATGGATTTACAAAATTATAGCAAAAGTATGATCATCAGGAATTTTGAAGACAGAGGAAAAACTGCTTGAGTGTCCCTTCTGTCTCTCAGACAGGAACGTTTTTCTCCAATAAATATGTTCTACCTATGAAAAAAAAGAATTTTAAAGACAAATGATAGCAAAAATGTTCATTGCAGCTTCGTATTCAAGAGCTTAAAACTAGAAATAATCCAAATTATCATCACTAAAAATGGAATAACTCCTTGAATCATGTGTATACTGGATTAGCACCTTACTAGTTAGCATGGTTAAACCACAAAAATAAGATAGAAGAATATCAATGGTATGATTCATTTATATAAAATCTATAAATCTTCAAAATTTAAATTTATATATTTAAGGATAAGGATCCATGTAGTAAAGTCCAATAAAAACATATGGGAATAAATCACCCTAAATTCAAATTTTATTAACCTTTCATGAGAGAGAAAAGGATGTTATTCATAAAAAGCGTAAAGAGGTTTCAAGAGTTTTGAATCTGAATGTTAGGGTGTGTATTTTTATTATTTTGTGGTCCTTAAGCATACATTTCAGAATATTTTATGTGTTTTAAATTTTTAAAAAATAAAATAGCATACATAAAAGGAAAGCAGAGCAGTTGATTAAAGTCAGGTTGTTATGGAAATAGGCTTAAAAGGCACATTCTAAGTAGGGTTACAGACTCAAGGAAGGAAAACTTACATCGAATCACAAGAATTTGGAAATAAAATCAAATCAACTTTTTACTAGGGCATTCCCTTTCCTAGTATTAAAATATGCTCTCAAAAACAACTACTTTATTTTCAAGTCTTTAAAAGATGTTTTGTATATTGTAGGGTACTGTCTTAGTTCTTTGCTTTCAACCAAAAGCATGTTGAAGAAATATTTAATAGCCAAAATCTTTTTAGACCCCATGAGTTTTGAATTATCACAGTGTCTACCTACAGAAGGAATAGGATAGAGCTTAAGGGATGTTCAGGTCCCAGTATTGGGCACCTACTAAGGACGGTACTTCTGCTGTTTTTTACTCAGCACCTCCCCAAATTTTCTGGGTAGACCCCTGAAGAGTATTTGCATTCTCTCAGTTTGTTCTCTATTTCAAAATGCAAAGGATTTTAGAAACAGTATTTAAATTTTAGCTTCATGCGCAAATTTTGATGAAAGAATGTAAAAATGCAAATTTCAACAGTCATTGAAATTGTTGTTTTATGTGTTGCTAAACACAAGCTGGGGATTTAAATTATGTAATAAATTTAAATTTAAACAATTTTAAATTCACTGGTGCTTTCTTCTCTACTGCCTGTAGCTTTATTTCAGTTTTTAATAAAAATGAAGAGAACTATCTCAGACTTTAGTAAGGCATGTGGGGTTTTATGCTTCCAATGTTTTGAAACCCTAAGTGAAATATTGCTTTAAAAATTCTTTTCTCTGCCCCATAACTGCATGCCACTACATGGTACTTCTAAGTAGGTCTCAAAGGCTTTAAAACGTACATCTTATAAAACAATATAAAAACTTTAACTTATGTCTTCTAATTTTCTCCAAGATTATAGTACTAAACCATGCCTCTATAAGTGCTGGATGACATATGACTTTATTATTGCTGTAGGTCTGGTAGAAGCAAGCTATCCCATCAATCCTAGTGTATATTTCTTGCAACACATCTTCAAGCAGTGTAAAGATTTTCAGATAGTCAGGATTAGGCTGTGAGTCTCCGTTCACTTGAATGTTTCCTTAAGCTTTCCCAAGATAGTCATGCTTGCTGAGTCTATTAAAAATGAAGTACTTAGCATTTATGGACTCAGTGTAAACAACCAGGGCCTTATTGCCTACAATAATATAAAAACAGACATTTCTATTTGTTGAGCAGCATGATGAAAGAGTCTTTCAACCATTGTGGTTCTCACAGACAAGGTAAATGTGGTTGCAGCTAAATTAACCTTTTCTCTTCTCTTCTCTTCTCTTCTCTTCTCTTCTCTTCTCTTCTCTTCTCTTCTCTTCTCTTCTCTTCTCTTCTCTTCTCTTCTCTTCTCTTCTCTTCTCTTCTCTTCTCTTCTCTTCTTTCTCCTCTCCTCTCCTCTCCTCTCCTCTCCTCTCCTCTCCTTTTCTTCTTTTCTCTCTCTCTCTCTCTCTCTCTCTCTCTCTCTGCGTGTGTATTTGATACAGGATCTAACTATGCAACCAGGACTTCTAGTGATGCTCCTGTTTTCAGCCTCCCCAGAGCTGGGCCCAGACTACGTGACTCTCAGTGACTGGCTCAGCACAGCAGGGGGTGGGGCCAATGTGGCCTTGTGGCTCGGGAGATGGAACTCCAGTTCCTGTGCTTGCCTAAGCAAATGTTTAGTGCAGTGAGCTATCTCTCTGGTCCTAACCTTTTCTTAAAGCAAAAGTAAATTGTATTTGCTAGAGTCTAATCACAAAACAGGTAAATTCTATGGTTTGGGATAAATATCAACTACTGATAATAGTTATCTGTTACTCTCAATTTTAACTAATTATATTGATAAGTAGCTTTAGTAAACTCAAATCTGTACCACAAGTAATACTTATATTTTAACTAAATGAAAGTTTATATTTCAACATTAAAATATAAAGGCTTAATCATGTTATCACATTTCTTGCCTCATAAAATAGAAATAGGAAGAATTTGTAAAGACAACTTTTATTAAAAAACGCTTTCCTCACATACCATGTTGTCAAATTCATCGAGTGAGAAAAAAATGATTATTTTAATGTAAGTTTATAATATGTAGTTTTGTAAGTAGAAATGATTATCTACCATAGTTATTCACAAATAATAATTGATAGTCTTCCTAACTTACTACTTATGTTTGCAAAGTGGATATATTAGAGACATTCTTATATAGAAATAATCATGTTTGGCAAAAGCTCATGATGATTTTATTGCTAATTACTGAAGATGTATGGTCTAAAAAGATGAAAGATTTATGTGATATGAAAAAATCCAGAGTGCAGATGTATTTTTTAGGAAGCGTTATTAAGATAGTATTTACTTCATATCACTTCAAACTTCTCATAAAATTAGTTTTGGAGCTTAAGTATTTTTGTTCTCTTGCTACTATTTATAATATTTTTGACGTGTTCTTGTGATTTGTCCTTGATAATATTGTTAAGAAGTATATGGCTAATACAGCAAGACTATAAGGCTAGCCAAATAGCTCAGTGGATTAAAGCACCTGCTTAGGCAGACGCAGTGCTGGGGTTCAATCCCCAGCATGCTGTCCTGGCCCCGCCACGGGGGAATTTGCGATGAAGCTTGAAATTGGACATGGTGGTGCCCTCCTGTAATCCCAGCTCTTTGGGAGGCTGAACACAAGGAGATCACTATGAGGCTGATCTACGTAGTGAGACCCTGTAGATCCTTGCTTAAAAATATTTAAAAAAAAAGGTTATAAAGAGATTTTTTTTTAGGAAGAGAATCAAAATTGTTTTAATGAAATTCATTTTGAAGATATGATCGCATAAGACTACTCTTGTCTTGCATAGGTAAAAATGTTCAAGAGGAATTAAAACTTTGAGAATACTCTATCATTTATTTATTTATTTATTTATTTATTTATTTATTTATTTATTTGGTGCAGAGTTTTGCTATGCTGCTCAAACTCAGTAATCCTTCTGTCTCAGCCTTCCCAGCCCTGGAATAATAGGTGTGCGCCAACATGCTGGGTTTCAGTGGCTGCTTTGTCATGCTGGAGCAGCCTGAGGTACCAGGGATCAAACTGTTGTGCTTGAGCTTGGCACGCAGGTACTTAGACTGCTGAGCTATGTCCTGAGTCCTGAGAAGACTTTTAAAAGCTAGTAATTGAAATAAACCTTGGAAAAGCCAATACTTTGGAATAATGTAGAAGATGCCTCAATTATGCCCATTTATTTCAAAAGGTAAATATATCTCCTATTCTAAGCTTTCTGACCTCCTACTAAGCATTGATTGGATTCCATATTTTCACCTTTCACCAGTAGATGAATAATTTTCTGTTTCATGTGGCCATAATAACAATAATAATTATTGTTATTATTATTATATATTCCATGAAGTATAGCACAACAGGTAGAGTTCTATAAAGGTTAATGCTTTATATTTATCATTGTTATCAAGTTGGCAAGTAGCCATGAAACCTTCATCTTTCATTAGTGTGATGTCCTAATATTGACATTAGATTAATATGCATTCAATTAAGAACAACTTTATTATAAGTGCCTTTCAATTTAAATAATAATCTGTTTGGTAAACTGAGTTTCAAAGAAGTTTAAATATACTTCCTTTGCTAGTGCTTTTTTACAGATAACTTTTATGAGGTTTCTTACATTGAATATAATTTGCAGCTATGAATTGGCAGAAACATAGCCAAGTTGAGAAACATAGAACATAAAATCAACAAAAGGAAAGTAAAAGTCGATGAAAGTTAGTAGTCTTTTTGTTGCTGAATTTTTCTCAGATACTTTTATGCATTTTCTCTTTGTCTCACAATTTTTTGAGCATGGCAATAGCTGTGTTCTACTTGTCTGATCCTTGCATATGAGAGAAAATGTAATACATGGCTGTGTCCTAACAAGCCTGTTACGGTTTGGGTCTAGTTGTCCCCCCAAAGCCTCGTGCAGTCATGGACAAGATCCACTGGGACTATGGGTGTGAATGCTACAACGAGCCTGGAACAAACAGCCTCAATGTGACTTAAGGGAGCCAGACTTGATCTCTATGGCCGTTCTTGCTGTTAGTCCTGCCTTTTGCTCTTGCTGTGTTGCTGCCTTCTGCCACCATGAACTGCTGACCTCTGCTCGAGTCTGCTTTGGAGCCAGGTGAGTAGGGACTGAAACTTCCCATGACCATAAGCTAAATAAACCTTTCCTTCTTTCATTTTGAGTGTCTGGTATTTGTTGCAGCAACGAGAGTAACTGAGACAAAGCCCTAAAACCTTAACACAGAACCTGACATGTGAGGGAACATGTGGTTAGTATTACATCTCCTGCATTTAGAAGAAAAAAAAAAAAAAAACATGAGTATCTATGACTGAAAAGTATAGTGTTAATCTAAATAACAAAATATATATCTATTGTATTATTCCACCTGCTACATTACCAGCTGTACTTAATAGTTTTGCTCTTTCTCATTGACCACTTCCTGAACATCAATATTAAAACATATTGTTTTAGAAAGAGAAAACTTTCCGGAATAGAAGAGAAACATTTTTGCATCAGTAATTCATGAGTAGTTACAGTGTCTGCTGGAACCACTAAACAGATCTGAAGATTTACTTCTGGGGAGAAAATGGAATTATTTTTCCCAAAAGCTTTGGTGGAAGTTAAAGGATGGGGTACATGAATATTGGTGACTCTGGGAGTTTGTTGGAAAAGACTCTGTTCCTAAGGGTTTCTTACAGTGTGCAGTATAAATTCTGCCCCAGGAATGCAGTTAATGTCAGACCTAGAGAAGCAATTTAAGTTTCATGAGAAACTTCTGAAAACAAAACAAAACAAAACAATAACAACAAGGGATGACCAGAGAATGTGACAAATCCAAGTGTTTCATCAATTCCTCTCACTAAGTATTTTTCTTTCTTTCTTTCTTTCTTTCTTTCTTTCTTTCTTTCTTTCTTTCTTTCTTTCTTTCTTTCTTTCTTTCTTTCTTTTTTTCTTTCTTCTTTCTTTCTTTCTTTCGTTCTTTCTTCTTTCCCTCTTTCTTTTTTTTGGTTGTAGTTTATCATTTCTTTAAAATTTTATTTTATTTTACTGTGAAGAGTAAATGACTTGAGAGAGACTCAAACTACTCGTAAAGGGTCAGAATGAAAACTGATGATTTAGAATATCCTGTGATGTTTGGATGAAGTGTAAAAGAATTCTCCAGATTACATGGCGACTGAGGCCACATTAATTCTTAGCACATCTAGGATTCATCCTCACTGCCTTGCCTTCCTTACCTTTGTAATACAAGGTCTGTGGCCCCAGATAAAGTGGAGAAATCCATGTCTGTGCCATCTGCCTGATGCTTCTTTACCAAAATAGCTTTTCCATCCACAGTTCATATCTTGAGTGAGTGCCTGTGCTGTGGCCCTGCTGTGCCGTATTGCTGCCTAGGCCCTTCGGGAGCCACTGCTGCCTCCGATGAGCTATCCCAGTTTACCCACTTGCTCACGTGTAGCTGTGCTTTTCTGAGCTGAATCAGCAGGAAATACTTTGCATGCTTTTGGGCTGATCTCTTTTGAGTCATATTATTTTTCCTTCAATGATTTTCAAATAGTTTTTAATGAATATTTTGTTAAAGTCTCTTTTATTCATATAAGGGCAAGAGAAAAGCCCGGATAAAGTAACAGAAAGAGGCTTTCTATTCCGCTATGATACTAAGAATTTGACTCTTATTTATTTATTTATTTATCTGGTACAGGGTCTCACTACACAGCTCAGACTCATAGTGATCCTTCTGCCTCAGCCTCTCTAGCCCTGGGATTACAGGCTTGCACCACCATGCCTGACTTTGGTGGCTTGCTCAACATCAGGTTGGCATAGCATGTGGAACTGGAGAGGGAACCCAGGTTTTTGTCCTTGCCAGAAAGGAGCTTACACTGTCAAACTATATTCTTCATCTCTAAATTATTGTTGCTGTGTTTGGAAACTTCTTTCAAAATTCTTAAACTGATTTTTTCTCAGGGGGCATCTGTAGTTCATACAAACAGGTTTCAGCTAGGGCATCCACTAGTTTTCCGATAACAATGCAAGACATCTGGACCCTAACAGCATGTTCAGGACCAGAGCAATCCTTGTCCTCATACCAATAGCATCACATTACTTCAGTGGAATTCTCTGAATTTAGGAACAGATATACCTAAAGTCTTATTATTGTTTTCATGAAACCAAGTAAAAGATTTGTATCACTTTCAAAATTGTAAGAGTGATCCAGATTTAATTACCCCATTTATCACAAATATCCTACACACATCTATTTTGAGGCCTCAACAAAACTATCACAGAATAATTCATTAAAGTCTGAAATATCCAAAATCTCTCAATGCTTTATGTCATATATTAGTTCCATGTGAAAGAAAAGTTTTATATATTAACTTTGTCTGGAGAGTAATAACAATGTTGTGTCTGTTATAAATCAGAAAAATAACTTTTTTTTAATTACAAACCTATTTTATTTATTTATTTATTTATTTATTTTTAAATTTAACAATGGTTATATTTGGATCAGTTTAGATTAATAGATATCAGTGTATGAGATTGATCAAACAATTAAACATTAATACTTTCAATAAACATTATTTTTTCTCTTTCTTTTTTCAACAATTGACACATTGCATATTGTCCTCACAATAGTTATACAGAGCACAGTGTGTGGACATGACCTACCTTCCTCTTGATGTTCCTAAGGAAAGAAAAAAAAATTCTTCTCTTTGAATTAAGAGGAAGCACATGCATACATAGTCCAATGTTCCACAATTGCAGTGGGCCAGCAGTTAAACTTGCAATGTTGGAGGCTCTTGATGCAAGCCTCCTACAGCTCCTCTAATCAATCTAGTTCTGTGTTTCATGCCTCGTAATTAAGCTTTTTTGCTGGGTGATGAAGGGCAAGTCAAAGCAAGACCTGTATAACAAAACATTTATCTTTTGTATCTTCCAAGGTCAAATCCCCTCAGGATTAACTTTGGAACCATGTACAGTACTTTGTAGAACTGTTGTCAGTGTCAGCCTTCGGGATGAGTCACGGTCATTGCTTGGCCAGTTTGCTTTCTGTGAAAGACTGAGAGAATGTTTTTTGTTTTGTTTTGTTTTTGGTTTTGGTTTTTTTTCTGGGTGACACTCCTTAGACACAGTATAGTTTATTTAGTCCTTTTCTCTGAGGTCCCATAATCTCCTTGACCAGAAAATTCGGGACACCTCTGAGTTATAGGATATTACAACACAGGTTCTCTTATGTCCTGAGTCCTTATTGACCTGGAAGGGTTAGGGCCAAAATATTGGCTATCCTTGTAGCCGTTCTTTTTCTTTAGTTTTTGGTCTGTTAACTTACATTCTCAACCCTCCAGCAGAAAAGCTTTGTGATACTATTACTCTATAACATAGGTACTTGAGCTTATCATCACTGGCTTTCTGAGTATCAAATCTCTGACTTAGCTTGGAATTGATATTTTCTGACCATCATTGATATTCTAATAACGTTCCATACAATGTGATATAAGCAGTTACACAGTTTTGATACAGATGTTTGGAAATTCAAGGAAATACAAAATTTGACCCTGTCAAGACTATGATATTTGGCCCAGTCTCTTACTTTCAACTAATACTTTTGAGAGAGAGTATAACAGTAACTGAGTTTACACTGGGAGCAGTACACATCAAAAAGACGAGAGTGACATGCATTACAAGCATAGTTTCAGTGTTACATGGTGCTAGGATCAGTGTGATGAACCTTTTGAAGGTTATTGGGACCAATATGATATTCACCCTGTGTACATAACTGCAGGGTTTTGCTCCTGATATGTTTCCTCTTTTATCTGCTTCCACTCGCTTTGTTGTTTAATCCATAACACATTAAGCTGTGTTATGCCCTTAAGCTCTTGTTTTCTTCTTTAAAGTTGTTATATTAGGGAGACTATATGATATTTATACATGTAGGTCTGGTTTATTTCACTAATGAGTATATGTTCAATATACATCCATTTATATATGAAGTCTTCAAACTTATCATTCTTTATGGATGAGTAGTATTCCATTGTATAAAAATACCACATTTTTTTTTAACCATTCTTCAAATGATGGGCATTTTGGTTGTTTCCAAAATTTGGCTATTACAAATTGGGCTGCTGTAAACATAGGTGCATGGATATAGCTGTAGTATGATGTTTTCAGATCTTCTGGGAAAATTCCCAATAGGAGGATAGCTGGATTGAACAGGATTTCCAGTTCCAGTTTTTTAAGGAGACTCCACATGGCTTTCCACAATGGTTGCACCAGTCTGTATTCTCACCAGCAGTGGAGAAGTGTTTCTCTTTCCCTACAGCCTCTCCAGCATTTGTTGCTGATTGAATTCTTTATGATAGCCATTGTTTCTGGGGTAAGATGGTATCTAAGTGTTGTTGTGATTTGCATTTCACAAATGGCTAGCGATGGGGAGCATTTCTTCGTGTTTTGTAGGCTTGCTTCATTTCTTTCTCTGAGAAGTGTGTGTTCATCTCAGATGCACATTTCTGGATTGGGTCTTCGAATTTTGGAACCCTAATGGTTTTTAGTTCTTTGTAGATTCTAGATAGAAAGCCTTTGTCTGAATATTTATTAGTTAAAATCTTTTTGAAATTTGTGGGTTGTCTTTTCAATCTGTTAGTGATTTCCTTTGACATGCAGAAACTTCTTAGCTGGAGGAGGTCCCATTTGTTGATGATTTCAAGTGTTAAACGTGCAATTTGATTTCTGTCCATGAACTTTTGCCTACTCCGATGTCTTCAAGATTTCTTCCCACTTTCTCTTCCAGGAGATTTAATGTTTCTCTTTTAATATTTAGATCTTTATTCCATTTAGACTTTAGTTTTGTGAATGGTGATAGACTAGGGTCTAGTTTTAATTTTTGGCATGTAGAGAGCCAGTTTTTCCAGTACCATTGGTTAAAGAGGCTATCTTTCTTCCAATAAACGTGTTTGGCCCCTTTGTCAAAAATGAGGTGGCTGAGTGTGTTTGTATTTGCTTGTGCATCTTCTAATCTATTCCATTGATCTTCAGGTCTATTCTTATGCCAATGCCATGCTGATTTTATTACTGTAGCTTTGTAGTATAACTTTAGGTCAGGAATTGTAGTACCTCCTGCCGTACCTTTGTTGCGCAGAATTATCTTTGCAATTCTGGGTCTTTTTTGGTTCCAAATACATTTTAGGAATTATTTCTCCAGGTCTGTGAGGCATATTGATGGTATTTGTATAGGAATTGCATTAAAGCTGTATAACAATTTAGGGAGTATGGCCATTTTAACAATGTTGGTTCTTCCTATCCAGGAGCAGGGAATATCTTTCCATTTTCTAAAATTCTCTAGGATCTCTTTTTTCAGAATAATGTAGTTTTCATTGAAAAGTCTTTTATTTCTTTAGTTAGGTTTATCTCTAAGTATTTCATTTTTATCAGTGCTATCTTTAAAAAGGTACTGCTTCTCTAATTTGTCTCTCAGTATGTTTCTTATCTGTGTAGAGGAATGCCTCTGGCTTTTGTGTGTTAACTTTATAAGCTGCTATGCTATTGAATTTGTGTATTAATTCTAGTAGCTTCTTGGTGGAGTTATTTGAGTCTTCCAAGTAGATTATCATTTCATCTGCAAATAGTGATAGTTTTACTTGTTCTTTACCTATTCTTATTCCTTTTATTTCTCTTTCTTGTCTAATAGCTGTAGCTAATGATTCCAGAACTATATTGAATAGGAGTGGTGATACAGGACATTCTTGTCTTGTGCCAGATTTGAGAGTG